>JAVSBS010026619.1:0-108982 GCA_033124195.1 Coracias cyanogaster | reverse complement strand
CTGCTTCCCAGGGAGTGGCCAAACATCGCCTACTGATGGGAAGTAGAGAATAACTTTGTTTTCCTTTGCTTCCGTGTACAGATTTGCTCGACTTTTGCTTCTATTATTGTTAAACTGCTTTTTGTTTCTCATCTTATTTTCCTCCCCTCTCTTTTTGCTCTGCTGAGGAGGGAGAGGGGAAGGAAAGGGGGGGTGATAGAGTGGCTTGGTGCGCACCTGGCGATCAGCCAAGGTTAACCCACCACATAGTCCCAACACACTTCCCATGCCACAGGTCGAATCAAATGCCATGGCTGTTGTCCATTGGGCCGAACTCAGTTCTGTTACTTCCATCCCTGAGAGCTGATGGTGCTGTTTATCATCTCAGATGTTGTAAGGCATGAGCTGGGTGCTGAGGTGCACAGGCAGGATACAAACACTTCAGGGCATACACCTTAGTAGGACTTCAGACACAGGAAATTGCCACAAAAGCTGTGTTACTTACTGATTTTTGGTGGTTGGGTGGAGTTTTTGTTGTTCAACTCCACTTTTGCATTTCAGTATCTTTGTTTCCTGTCCAAAGCCACTTGATTTCTTGCTGGTGTGGAGTAGCCTGCTCCAGTCCTGCTTCAGGTTTTTTCTTTTCTTTATTGAAAAAAAAAAAAAGAATTATATAGTCTATAACACTTGGAGCCCAAGAGCTGCCGATGCTTATTTCACTGTTATGACATACTGTCTGAGCTTCAGGAAAGTCCTACTGGCCGATCTCAACCATTTTTCGTTATTTTCTTGCAGGCTCTGATACTTCACCAGCTTGGGCGCTATAGCTTGGCAGAGAAGATTCTCAGAGATGCTGTCCAGGTGAACTCCACAGCCCATGAGGTCTGGAATGGCTTGGGAGAGGTGCTGCAGGCTCAAGGCAATGATGATGCTGCGACTGAATGCTTCTTGACAGCGCTGGAGCTTGAAGCTAGCAGTCCTGTGGTCCCTTTTACCATCATTCCGAGAGTCCTTTGAGAGGGCGTCTGGATACAATTTTGATCTGACTTCTGGGTGAGGAAACCCAGTGTATCAGGCTGCCTGGTAACTGGTTAGTTTGAAAAACTTTAGAGTTACAGGTTACAAACTCCAGTCTTTTGTGGAAAGTGGCCAAAACAGTGACATGATGCAATATGTTAATGTTAGACTGAGAGGACAAAACAGCTAGCCAGAACCAAATCACTCATATCGCCTACATTTTTTGCCCTGGTAGTTTTGAAATATCATTATATTGTTCATGGATGATGTGCCATATTTTGTTAGTGATACTTGAGTGTTACATAAAATTATAATGGAATCAAGTACCAAATGTAGAATAAGTTAAAATTCAGTGGCAGAGCAGACTATTTTTAACAAGGCTGTTAATAAAACTGTTCTCATCCTGCCTCTCAACCTCTTTTGGCCCAAAGTCAAAATGTGAATTTTCTGTTTCCATCTCTATTTTAGTCCAGGCCAGAAAATCAGTTGAATTCTTGTTTTTAGTTGTTAATAACTGTGATGTGTGGCTAACTGTTATCTCTATTTAGAGCAAAGGCTGAGTACAGGAATATTTATATTTTACCAATGTATGCCTGTTACAGAAAATATATTAGTTATTTAAGTTTAACTTTTTTATGTGAATTCAGAGTTTATTTATCAATGGAAATATGTAAAAAGAAGCCTCAAATGGAATATTTACCGACATTCCTTATACATGACCCGCACTTGGCTAAATGGGAAGATTATGTTAATAATAAAATGATTTTTAAATGGAACTGTTCCTGTGTCTTGGTTAAGAACCCAGCGGGAAATAGGTGGCTTGTGAACACATTTTTATGATGTGAGGCCTGTGGCTGGCTGGCCTTGGAGATGAACAACACCAAAATTAAATGCCGTGAGGCCAGTCTAGAGAAAAGAAGCTTTCTCTACCTATCTGTGTAGTTCTTTCTCAACATCTCCTGCATTGTGCACCCACTGAAGCAAAAGTTGGCTGGTAGCATATTACTGCCGTATTAAGTAGGAATAAGGCCAAATATTTAGCAGACAAATAACTTGCCAGGGTTGCTCTGGGGTGCATGGAGAAGAGTCATGTGTTGCAATGAATATTCAGGGTGTGTGAGCTGTTGTAGTCTAGTGTCTGCTCATTTACAACATTGGGCTCGTATGGAGCCTGGGAAGAATTCCAGGTTCACTGTTAGACTGGGTGCTTCTTGGTATTTGTCTGCTTTGTCACAAGAAGCAGTTTTCACCATTTATTACAATATCAAAGCCTTTCTACCAAGGCAGTTTGCACCTAGATCTGGGAACCTGGTGGCCTTTCTCAAGAGAGCTTCAGATGAAAGTGAAGAGTATGAGAATTCTGTAATAGCATAATTCAGCTTTGATTCTTCTCATTTAATTTAAAGCCCTGTCCTCTTTTGATAAACTCCCAAAGTGGAAAGGTTAACAGTCTAATGGTGTCGTATCTTTTGTTAGTGGAGAAGTGTTCACTGCCGTTGTGTATGTCAGGTGAACCTGAATATCTGTTTCATATTTCTTGCACTGGAATCTATTTCACTGTAAATCCACAAGCTTCTGCCTCTTGGGAATAGCCTCAGCTACGAATTTTAAAAAATAGATTGTCACTGTAAGACTGTACGTTCAGGGCTTTTCAGGCAGAAGTGGAAATCCTTATAGCATATGAATTAAACAGCAACACTTGTTTAAACATAGTTTTCAACTTAAAAAAAAAAGTTACTACATTTTATGGCTGTAATATATTTTTTTCTAAAATCCAGTAGGAAGGCCAAGAATATTTCTGTATCTATTTTAGTTGATATACAGAAAGATCTGCCTTCTGCAATCCACTCTTAGACCACTCTGGTATCTCAGTCACAGGAGCGAAGTGAGCAATGCCAGCGTGAACAGCCAGCCCCAGGAAAGTATTGCCCTTGGTGCCAACGGGTCAGTGTCATCTGCATGAAGGTTGCTCCTGGACTTTGTGGCTGACCAAATCTCTATGTGGATACACAGATCTATGCGTGCTCTTGCCGCCCTAGCCTGTGTCAGGAGTAATAGCTGTGAAGGGTGAGATAAATGAGGGGCTGATCCAGCTGAAAACTATGCCAGCCCCTTGCTTTCTTGCCCCAGGGTTTTACCAAGCTTTGGGTAGAAGCCTAGTGAAGGCTTCAGGTAGTTCTTTCATCTGATTTACTGCATGAGTAGAAACACTAACATGCAGAAGACATGACTTCCCCTCTGCACAGCAGCCCATACTTGCACCAGTTCAAAATGGTTATTAAATTGCTTTGCCAAGCACTCTATCACCGTAATGACAAATCGTACAAGCTTGAGATCTTCAGCCTTTCAACAGAGATCAAATACACTTCTCTCATCCATAAGACTGGAATAGCAGGTTTCAGAGGAGACTTTCCTTACTCTGCAGTGTGCTTGTGCTACTCAAAACATTTGGTGTATTGAGCACGTGGTAGAATGTAACAACAGTCTCTATTGCACATAACAAAAGGTCTGGCTCCGCAGTGCTTACAATAAGAAAACTTACCATTCCAGTAATTGGTCAAATTTCGTCTCTAATTTTGGTGCATATAACTCCACAAATTATTTAATTTCCTTTTTTTACTTTCACGATTGATAGAAATCACAGGAAGAAGCAAACCAGTCCAAGCAGAACAATCCCACTGTATCTTTGAAAACTTTTGTCATTAATTATATGCATTTTGAACATCAGAGGCTATTTTTAAAAATGCTATAATTTCCCCTGAAAATCTGTTTTTGCCTGAGTAGACTGTTCTACTCTGGAATGATAGTATAAGCCTGGGTATATCGGAGTTCCAGATTTGCCTCGCTAATTCTTTGTTTGTTCAGTTGTCAGTTAAAATGACATTTTTCTTAACCGTCAGTCTGGCAATCATCCTCTCTCTCCTCTAGCACCAAGTTTAAAACCTTGTATGATAAAATATGCTTTCAGCAAGTACGCTTCTCCAACGTTTCATCTATTTAACCTCATCATCTCCAAACTACCTTCTCTGATCACGCTGGCAGGCTATGCTGGAATGTGTTGCACTTCCACGTGCATCTATATTATCACAAAAAAAATAGCTGGCAAGAATCCTAGTCATTAACAATAGGGAAGATAGTGAATATTGACCTGTGTAGTTTTCATTGCTGTTAATGTGAAACTTGATGGGAGTCTCTCAAACTTGCAAACCCAGCAAGGGGGCTTGAAGAGATGGGACAGTGAAGTTAAACCTATCAAGAATCAGAAAGAAATGTAACCCCAAACTTTCTGGGGAGGCAGAGTGCATGTGGAGTGGGTGTGTTGGTCAGGCTTCATTCTTCTCTGTTTCAGGGATACGTGGTCCTGATATGCTGGTTTGCACCATCTTAGTCACCTGATCTTTCTAGTTCCCAGTGTAAAGCACCATTGCAGCCCAAGTGCCTAATGTTCCTAATTATCATTTCAGAGATTAAATAATTTCTAAATCCTTAGATGAGATGTAACCACTTCTGTCTGATTCCTATTACATACCCAGTCATGGGATGGACAAGCACTAGACACCACTGGACTGTCCATTTTTCCTTGAATGTTTTCAGAATACAATGGCTGACAGATGCAATCTTTTCTGGATGCAGGCATGGCAGAAGCACACAGCAAGGCTCCCAAGGTAGGAAGAAGAGGACTTTTGTGTTTCTAAATATGCCTTCACTTGGAAAACTGACTTAGACAAAACTTATTTTACACTCAGTGTAAAAACCTATTTTGGGCATTAAGGGGTTAATGAAATTTGTCGTTGTGCTGAATTGTTTTCTTTTGTGTCCTTACATGAGGCAGGCATCTCTGTAGGAGAGATTACCCTTGTTTTGGTCATCCAGGTACAAATCCCTACAGCCTGCTCCCCCCATCCACATTGGAGTAGCATGGTCAGCTCTTGGCTGCCTCTGCCTCTAAAATTGCCTCCCCATGGAGATGACACTCTTCAGTATGAAATTACTGAAGGCACCCCATCTATCTGGCTGGAAAAAAAAATACCAGTAGACGTAAGACATAATAAGGTAATGATAATATTTGTTGATTATTACAACAGTGATATGTCTTTAAAAAGGTGTGGAATCAGTGAATCAGTACTTCTTTGTTTCTATAGCTGAGTCCCCCTTCTCTGTGAGGATGGTGAGCTGGGGCACCTCCCAGTTGGTATAGCCGAGGAACAAATACCTGATCAGCATGTGTGGCCTCGGGCTTGCCACCAGTGAGAAAAATGGACTTTTTTAAGAGTAATATTTTTCTACACACATGCATGCGCATTCTCATGGGTCACAGAAGGACAGGTTACAGGTGCATTTTACACCTATGGCAGAAAGTTTTGAGCTGACTGGAAGTTCCTCTGTGAGTTCATGGCAGCTCCTATAAAGCTGCCTTCTCTATAAACAGCCTTTGCTTTTGCAATAGAAAGCTGGTGGTGCCAGAAAATGAAATTCTGACCCAAATTTTCACTTCTAATGTGTGTCAGATGTATATCAAATAATGAGCCTGAGACATTATTATTAGTGCAGGTTTCCTCAGGATTGTTGTTTTCCAAACAGCACTGACTACTAATGTAGGACTGGAGGGGGCAACAGAGGCCATAAAACATAACAAGTTGCTTCCCTTTCGACTGCCTTGCAAAAATAGCTTTTTTTCTGGAGTAAACCAGCAATCTTCTGACTGAACAATTTTTTGTTTAGGGTGCCTTCCAGAAGGGTTTTTTTTTAGTTTATTTCTTCTTTTTAATCTTGCAAGCAAGCGTTCAGGGTAACAAACTCCTGGGTGCTGGAACAGGAGCACTGCAACCTGTGACTGCCTTCACTGGCACAGGATCTACACCCCCTTGGGCTAAAATCTTCCCACATCTGTTCTTCAGGAATAAATCCCACTTGCTTGATCCTATTGCCCTGCTTCCCTGATACTTCCCCATGGTAGTGGCCAGCTTTCAAGAAGCCAGGTTTCCAGGGCGGTGCTCCTGCCCACTGCCCCAGCCTCCAGACAGGAGTAGCAGCACCAGGTGAAGCAGTAAATCACAAAACACCTGTTTGCAAACAATTGCAATGTGCACTGAGTCATCCAGCTTTGGCATCTGAGAGATTGAAAACAAAAAAGGGAGTAGGCACAGACTCCTCTGGCTTATGGAAAGCCTCAGAGAGGGCCCACCAGCAGATGCAAACAAACCTTTGTACAGTTTCCATCTTCTACTGTCAGAGAACTCTAGCATGTTCTTCATCATCTGTTTTGGGTTAGAGGCTTCACCTGAATGATCATGTACTGCAAGGCTGAGGTTCAGCAACTGAAAGGGTTAACCAAAACATGTTCTGGATGCCAGGTTATGGTGCAACTACATCTTATGCCTGACCCCTGTTGAACAAGAGACCTTGTCCCTGCGTTTGCTTTGCTCCTGTTGTGTTATGCCTGGTGAATGCGAAGCTACAGGGTGAGCCAGACCAACTCACTGTGCTCATGGCCTTTACTTTTGGGGTTGTTTTTTTTCCTGCAGAGAAGGCAGTGAAAGCGGGGAGGTGATGTGAGCCCCTTTCAGAAACAGCCAGCAGTTAGGTAGGTTGGACTATGCCTCTTGACAACCTGCACTGTTGTTTCCCTCACTGTTTTCACAAAAACAAGGCTGAAGTAAGGTGGCAGAGTGCACGTCAGTCGGTCTGACAGTTCCCAGCTGGGTTTCACCCACATGTACTCACGAAGTAGTTTTCCCATCCTGGCTGCAGAGCACCACACTTGCCCTAAGAAACACAATAGGAAAGAGCATGGTGAGTTTCTGTTCCCAGCTGAGGTGCCTTTGCTGTGAATGGTAGCCTGAGGTATTATGCTACTGATGTCCCTTGTTACATTGTAGTTTGAAAAATAGAGACTGGGCGATAATAGAGATGCCCAGGAAAGTTAAAATGCATTCATTACAACTGTGATGCTGATAATGTGGAAGATAAAAATATATATTACATGCTTAAGTGGATGTTCTTGTTCAGAAATAATGTGGACTTTGCTCACTATAGCTTACAAATACACCATGAGGACTTGTAAGTTGGTGTCTAACGGTAGCCTAGATCCATCGCTCACAGTCTTGTTAGAAGTGCCGGAGGAAAGGAGGCACAGCTCATATAGGTCACAACTGAGGAGACTCAAAACAACTCTCACAGCCAACATACTTCAGCTTGTATCAGCCTCACCCTGTGATTCTTATCTCAGGCCCTGATTCCCCGTCTGTAGAGCATTTGAATAGGAAGTGATGCTATTACATAACTATTTCCTTTCCTGGACCCAAAATGGGCTTAATTTGTGATTCTTGGCTATTATCACCACCAAACATTCAGTGTTGCATATCGTGGATTGCAAATTTTTAATCACTCTCTTGTTCTAGGCCCAAATTAGGCCACTAGTAACATAGGGCTCTGGCCTGTAGTGAACTGACCATTGCAGCAGTCTAGCCATGCTCATGAGATAGCTCTGTCAGCATCCAGCCTTTGCAGACATTTCTAATAGGATTTTCACTGGGTGTGATAAACTGCAAGGCCACCCATGGATCTCACTCTTGTTTGAAAGAGAAGGGACCTATGCCAAGCTTGCCTACACCAGAGGTGTTCTCCAGGTGATACAAGAAGCTTGCACAACAAGCCTGCACTGTGGTAACACCCAGAGATCTAACAACAATGAGATGGCCCTATGGCTATACAAACTCAAGGCAATCAAGGGCTTTGCCCAAACTCTGTCTGGGAAATGAGGCACCAAATGTACTTGCCCACCCAGCAGTCAAATGCCTGAAAGTCTTCAGCCAAAGGTGAGACAATAATACATTTTCAGAAGTATTCAGTGTCAGCTCAAGTCCATTCCCACTAATTTAGTGTGGACATTCATAAGACAGCTAACAAGCGCTCCTGAGGGCTGAGGCATGCTCCAGGAAAGCTGGACTTTCCACCATCTTGGAGGAAGTGTGGATTAGCTTATTTGTAAGCAGTTCAGAAGCCTCCTTTTTATTCTTCTCCCCACTCCGTGTATATCAATGTTCTTCTCATTTGCTGATGCTTCAGCCTCTGGTGCTTACAGCCTTCCTGTGCAAAGGGCAACATGGATTAGTGATAAGCACTGCCTCCATCCTGCTCTCTGTCCTTGATTTCCCATTTCACTGGGAGATGCTGAACAATATACTCCAATGGCTTTTGTGTCCTGATTCCTAGAAGAAAGCATCCTCCAGAGAGCAGCTCAGTTGGCCTGAGATGTTCAGGCGCAGCAGCAGCTGCAGCCTACATCAAGTGGGGGTGGTTAAATCACTTGCAAGAAGAGAGGCAGGAAAAATTACATATTATGGTGCTATGGCCAGAGCTGCAGCTTTCAGGTTCAGCTTGGTTCTGCAAAAGGCTTTGTTTTAGCCAGCATCAGAGTTGTACTGGATGGTTCTAAAATTGCCAGTTTTCCTTGTTTAGTAAAATTCACATTTTTTTAATCTTTAGCAGAAATTTTGTTGTGGTATCAGTGCCTGTGAGTTTTAGAGCTTTGTCTTAGTTACTGACTTAGAAAAAGGAAAGAGCGTACGTATTCAGCAAATCAGAGACTCTGCACTCGCCAAGCTTCACTTGCTGGGCTGCTGGTGAGGGCCTCTGTACGCTGTGTAGCCTTTTTGAACCCTGGCTTCCTCCATGCAGGACAGCTAGCTTCAAAAGGGAAGTACTTTCTCCTTAATTCTCTTCCTTACCCTGTGGACTGACTACGTTCTCCTATGCTGTGGGAGCTGTGGGTCCAAACCCTCCCAGCCCCGATTAGACAAGACCTGAACTATCCTACTGACTAGGTGGAGACTGTAATTTCTACGCTGTTGTAGCCTGGCTAGAGGCTCCAGCAGGGCTGACAAAGGTCACTGCAGCCATGCCTGTGTGCTGTCATTGCTGTGCTGGTGTCCTGTGTCAGGCATAGTCTGGACACATTTGCACCCAAAGCCCAAGGGAACTGTGGCAAAGCAGTGCTGAAGCTTTAGGAGTTGGAAACAGATGTCTAACAGCCCCAGCCTGAGCACCTCCAGCTGTATGCTGTGCTCAATTTATGTGACACACAAGCTTCCATACTGACCAGGAGATGCTCAGGATTTTTAGCACTTCAAGCCTTCTGACCCCTGGAAGTGCAGGTTGCTCCCTTAATGGGCACCTACATTTGATCGGTGTTCCTGGTGCCTTCAGCCAGGTAGCACCACTGGAGCCTCTGTTAGCTCCACATTACCATCTGAGGGAGATGGTGGTTTGTTAACTAAAACCCAAACCCTAGGTGAGGAGAGGAAATGGCACTGAGGTTCACAGCCTGCCTGGACCAAAACCACAGGCTGACAGATTTGAGAGATTTCACAAGTTAATGCTGGCTACAGCCAATGGTAACCCTCACCCATTGACCCAGCATGGAAATGACACCAGACTCTTGGCTGAGGCCTCGCTTGTGCCCCCAAAGGGAGGCAGGTACATGCTGAGCCAAGCGACCTCACTCAACACTGCCAGCTGCCTGCTCCACAGCCAGAGGTGGGCAAGCTGCTGGAGTGTTGAAACCTACTGGGAGCTGCAGATGGTGATGACTTGTGACTGTTACTGCTCTGTACAGATCACTGTGTCAGATAGATGCACAGCATCATAAAGAAAACTCATGCTGAGGCCAACTCTTAGCAACAAAGCTCTTACAGTCCTTTTACTGATGCAATGGCTGAAGATTGGACACCTTCTCTACCACCAGAGCTGTAAAGCAGTGTTGTAACAAAGCTGTCCCGTATAGTGAACCTGTAGTGAGGCACCGCACCAGGAATAGTGATCAATGTGAGCTGACCCTGCTATTAGGAATGACTTCTCTGGGTGTCACTCTATACATATGTTTATCTTAAATGATGTTCTGTAGACACAACTATGTGCTTCTTGGCTGGCACAGCTTGGCTGCTGGCTGACCTCTGCCTTGCAAAAGCAAGCCTGATAATCTCAAGAAGCACAATAGCTAGTCAGCATCCTAGAGAAGCCAGTGTGACACAGTGAAGCCTTTCAAACTCCTAGATGTGAGGAATAAAATACCCATGAGGGAATGTAACCACAGGCGGGAATAAACAGCTCAGCTTTTGCCCAGGTCTTAGCTGAAAGCCTCAGCAACACTGGCACACTGGGTGAAGGCCATGTTATGATGGTTTCAGGAACTGTCTTCTGGTAGTTTCTGATATGTTCAAGTCTGGAACAGCCTGAAAGAGCAGCATCACAATGATTCCAGTTATTCTTCTCCATCAAGACTGAGGAAGTCTTCACACATGAGATGCCACCAGCATCTAGATTTACATATTGACTATGTGCTCCAGGTTCCTTAGTGCCATTTACTCCAAACACCACAGGCCTCCAGCACTTGGTAAAGGTGAAATTACAAGCCGGGAAGTCTGAGAAAATAAAAAAAAATCACAAACATGCTACTTCAACTATATCAACTGTTTCTTGCACATACACCAAATCCCATTCCACTGCTATTAGCAGAGCGCTCAGGCCCTTACACACTAGTTATTTACTGTATTCTCAGCACTAGCTAGAAGCTTTATGAGGCAAGATGGAAGACACTAACAATTGCCTTTGATCACCTTCGTATGTCCATAGACAGCTAACAGAGGGAGCTAATGGACAGTAACCAGGTTAATGCCCCCGTGTGCTCGCTGCAGAGTGCTGGCTGTGGGAAGAGGCTTACTGGCAATCACTGAGCAAGGAACTTGCAAGAAGTGCATTAAGCCACCTTGTAGAAGAAAAGCTTCAATTTCATTAATCCTATAGGGCACATGTGCCACACCAGGTGCACTGTAAATTCACCACCTAGCTTGCTAGTGAAAATTCTCTCACAGCAGAGATCGGAGTAATCAGGCCTTCTAATAAATGGATAAGATTCAGGAGGACTGCAAGGGACCTGCCCTACTTGCACACAGTGTGCTGACGTGCGTTACCGATAGCTGCCCAGCATTTCAAACAGTTACTGCTGAGCAGCAGATGCTTTCAGCAATGGCTGACATTAAAGGAGACCCTGAATATGCATGTTGCCCTCTCTGCTGACAGCTGAGTCTCTGATGTAGTGAAATGCAGAATATCTGCCAAAGGAGCAAGCCCTCTTGAATAAATTAGTGCCCACCCTGGATATGAGGTTAGAACCCTCTTCTGGCTGAGACCAACTAAGAGACCAGCAAGGGGATACAGGGGAATCCATGCCTCACTTCTCAAGTCTACAGAAGGCTGGTGAAAGTCAAAAGCATATTGCATGCTGGAAGTGTATGGGAAGCCCCATGGGCCTTGCCCATGTTCAGGTCCTTTGTGGCAGCCTGATATTTGTTCATGGCAATTCCCAGGTCACCACAGGAAGTAAAAAACTCCCCCAAGCTGAAGGAAGGAGGAAGGAAGGAAAGGAGGGAGGAAAAAAGCTGTATTGTGGTTTCCATCAGCCTAGGCTGGAAAATACATTTCCTCCTGCACGTCACTGAAAACCCACCGGTATTAGCAGGCACGCTGCTGGGAGCACCACCTAGCCTCTCCACATACCCTCACTTGCTCTGCATCACTGGAGGATGGGAGTAACAAAGAAACAAACTCCCCTATATCGAAGGTCTGCACTGGGGAGCTGAGCAATTCCTCCTTGGCCCCACAGGTGATCAACAGAAGCCCTGATGCACAGACTTAAGGCGTTTAAAGAGAGTGCAGGCAGGATCAGTAGAGACATATCTGCCTCTTTTTCTTTCTGTCCTCCCTTGATGTCAGCAATCTGATGCTGAGAGACCTCAGGATATCACGTTCCTTTTGTCCATTGTGGGGCAGCACTGTCTTTCCCTTGCTGAAGCCTTGCAGCGGGGTCCTCAGAACAACAGGCTCCACAGACCTTCCAAGGAAACAGGCGGTTCTTGGAGGGTTGCATCTTTCTTTGCAGAATTTATTGTCCAGGCTGGGCGGCTGCCTTCTTTGACTCAATGGGAATGCTCACTACCAGGGAGTGGAGGAAACTCGCTGAATTTTAATCACATTTTGGCTGCCAGTGCCAAGGCCAGAAAAATACTTGTTTATATGATTAGAAACAAGATGCGTTACATACAAGTAGTGTTGTCAGCAATTAGTGCCTGAGCATAGCGGACAATAACCTGGCTGAATATGGTGCAAATCACTTGGCTATGACCTTCTGGTGTGACTTTACATCTAGGACCCTAAAGTTCCCAGAGCTTGCATGAAAGAATGGCACCTTGGACAGATTCCTGCTTTGACTAGGAAAAAGAAAATATACTGGGGAGCTTACAAGCCCTTAGCAGTAAGTGCAGCTAGAAGAAAGAGGAAGCTTATGGGCATCAGACACAGCTGTGTTTGGTGAGGGGCAGTTTTAGCTCTGCATCAGGAGCAACTCATAGAATCGTAGAATCATTTAGGTTGGAAAAGACCTCTAGGATCATGAAGTCCAGCCTTCATCTAACATCGCCCTGACCCCTAGACCATGTCCCAAAGTGCCACATCTATTCATTTTTTAACACCTCGAGGGATGGTCTGGGCAGCGTGTTCCAATGCCTAACCACTCTTTCAGTAAAGAACTTCTTCCTAATATCCAATCTAAACTTCCCCTGGTGCAACTTGAGGCCATGTGTTGG
The DNA here is from genome assembly GCA_033124195.1 of Coracias cyanogaster. Taxonomy (NCBI): domain Eukaryota; kingdom Metazoa; phylum Chordata; class Aves; order Coraciiformes; family Coraciidae; genus Coracias; species Coracias cyanogaster. The sequence goes on along the minus strand of JAVSBS010026619.1, from coordinate 96,344 downwards.
GCCTCTGTCCCTCCCTATCCCTCTCTCTGTGTGGCTCTCTTTAACATCAGGGAGGCAAGGGCTTCAGCTTTTACTTGAAAAATCTTTAATGCAACTGTCTAAAGCCAGCATCCTTTAACAATGCCTCCTATTTAGGTATCTTTTGCACATCATCAGCTGTCACAAGAAATGCAGCACATTTGGCTTTTTATACTGCAAGAACTGGTAAGACCCTCTGCTTCCTAAATCTTCCAAAATAAGTTGCATACAACTCCAGATAACTTGCAGCCAAGCTAAAAATAGGAAAAGCCAACCTCTGAATTTAATTTTTTTTCTTTTCATTTTTTTTCTTGGATGTGCTCTCTGTGTTGAGCAGTTGCACTTCCCGTTAGGTCAGGCACTAGACAATAGTTTTCCAAGAGCCTGGAAATGAGAGAAACCCATAAAACAATTCCACATCCAGCAGCACAGATCTGCTGGCGCTCACTGAAAGATCTGCCCTGGAAGTGGCCTAGGTTGTCGCTCTCCTGTCTGCCTTCTTTATACTGATATTTCTCTTAAAAAAAAAAATCTTCCCAAGCTGTCTGCTTTTATCTGCTTCTGCTACTTACCGAGCTTCCCCAGTTTTCTCAGGCTGTGCATCCTTCAGTGTCTTTCTTCTACTCACTGCTGAGATTAATGCTGTGTAATATTCCAGAGCTATCACATTCTGGTACTTGGAGCTCATCTCATTCTTTCTCAAAATCAAATTTAATTTAAAAGAACCCACAATTGAAAGCCTGTATATGTAAGTGGATACACAGATCTAGGAGAAAGTAGTGGTCAGAGGGGTAATGATGAGGAGGCCATGTCAGACAAAATGGGGAGTCTTTTTGATGTGAAAAAGGTTCTTCACTTTATTTAGATGTAGATATGCAACTTGTATGAGCCAATGCACCCTAGCATGCAGCAAAAAGCCTGCCTGATTTGGAGCACCTGAGTGCTTTGGATTGTCCTCTTCAGGTTTCCTGACTATCTGAGCAACAAGGCAGGGACTATACCAGCCTGAAATCTGAGGGATGTTAGGAAATAGAGTGAAGGAGCCATTCTGCTTCATGGACATGCTGTTGGTGATCAGTGATCAGCTCAGGGCAAGTCTGGCTGCTGTGATTCACCCCCTCAGGCTGGGAGCCAGACAGGAAACAGCCAGGAAACCAAATTCTCACACTTCTCAGGACACAGGCAGGAGGTAGGTGGGAAACTGGGCAAATCTCGCTAGTGAGTTACTGCAGAGTCTACTGCAGATTCTTGGCCCATCTGTCTCTAGCACTGGCAGGGCCATGTCAGAAGACAGGCACTCTGCTCGTGTCTCTTCCCAGAGGGGCTGGATCTGCCCTTCCTGTACCCCATAAATGGACCAGAGGATTCACTTCCCTCTGCCCAACCCAAGGACCAGCTCCAGAGCAGAGCAGCTGATTTCAGCATGCATGGGTAGAAGAGGCACCTCTTACCTACACTTGCACTTGCCATTGAAACAGAGATGCTCCTTTGCCTTTCAATGGAATAAATGTCATGAAACACTACAATGGGAGTTAAAAATGTACTAGCATACTATGTCATGGAAGAGTGGGCTAATAAGGTAATGATGACTAACTCCAGTGTTTCAAACTGGGGGAACTGAGTTCTCTGGAAGAGCAAGTTAGGTGGCATGTTGTTACTGACAGTTCCTACAGCAGCCCAGTTGGGTACATGGCAGATAGGTGTCCTAACCCACAGAGCAAAATGCTGATTTATTGTGGTACAAAACGATGTTTTACCTCCTAGGAAGGGCAGTCTCTGTGGGCTGGAGCTGATGAAATCTGCTCTTCTTCATACCTTCTGTGGACAATGCTTGGCTGGGCAGAGCCTCTCTTGAGAAAGAATAAACCACCTTATTCCTGCATGTATTGAACTCAGCTGCCAGCCATTTTCAGTTTGTTGCCATAAACTGAGAGCTTTTAAACTCTGGCTGGCATAAGAGTCCAACAGCAACGAGGTCAAAAAGGAGAGAAGCATTCTGCGCTTTAAAGAGAGCTGGGATATTTGCCAAGATCAAGCGCAACTTTTTCTTTAGACAGTCAAGGGACACAGAATCTTTTCCAGACGTTGTTGTCCGATTCAGAGCAGTTTGGCCAAAAGCAATATTCTGGTGGAATCCACTCTGGGCTGAATTTAGATTTTATTTTTAGTCAAACAGTCTGTCCTTCATTGGAAGGGGAAAATAGCATACAATCTATGACCAGGCACCCACAAAAATACTGCTTTGAGACATACTGCAGTAAGAGCAACCCCACCACTTGTTCTACTTCACATTGGAGTACAGCCATGGTGCCTACCATTGATTTCTGTGGTGTCCAAGCCATCCCAGGGCATGGAAACAATGTCCTGTCATCATGGCTCACTCCCAGAACCCTTTGTCGAAGCCTAGCTCCTGCAGAAGGTCACTTCTGCCACCAGGGCTTCAGGTCAGGTGGCGGCAGCAGCAAGCTGTGGGCCTTGCCCTCTGCTGCCATGGTCCAGGGGTCCAGCCTGAGCTTTGCGCTGGCTTCAGGCTTCTCTGCAGAAGCACTTCCTGCTCATTACAGTGAGCAGTTTTACAGCAAGGCCCCGCCACCTATTACAGCCTGCAGTCATTTCTGCATGTCTGTGATTAACTTCTCCATAGTGGTGAAAATAAAGAATGGGCGTGTAGAAACAGCAGAAGGAAACCAGAAACAGTTCTCAGTTTTCTATGTGAAGTCTTCTGGGTCATGTCATATAATCCTAATGAAGTCTAAAAACCCTGGGCTCCCTCGTGGCCCAGGATTTACCCCAGTGCAACAGCATATCCCATCACGGATCCTGTTCCATTTCCACCTGCAGCCACAAATGCCCTCCTTCTCCTTCCTCATCCCTGCCCACTCTCCTCTGTTCAAGGGTCACTAGACCCTGCACTCATGCCACTCAAGACACTGTTAGGAAAATCATCTGACTGCTGAGAGTGGCCGCCCAAGGCTGCCCTGGAAGGCTGGCACGTATGCCAGCTCAGTGTTATTTGGCAACATAACGAGGTCTCCTCAGAAACGCAGTTTCAAAATAGATTACCTGGGCTTGCAGATGAGATGCCCTCTGGTCACAAGTTAATCCTACCTAGGGGAACTCTGGGCATAATAGCAGTGCACAGGGACATTTCTGCTTAAAAGTATGGTAAAACCCAGTCCGAGATTTTTGCCTTTTACACCTTTTCAAGATAGGAACTTGCTAATTGATTTCTATTTATAGAGTGTTCCATCATATGTAGACAACATAGGGAATAACGAACTTTTTGTAACCCCCTTGCAGATGCATCCAGCTGACAGATGCAGAGTAGCCATGTGCCTACCCCTGGTGATGCTCTGTGGCAGCTCTATGTGCACATTGCTCTCAGAGATACTGTGTCCTGCTTGACATATCAGACTGCATTCAAATGAATGAAAGTCAAGGGTACACTCAATCCTTCAGCATGCAAAGGAGATGTAGTTTATAATAATTTTATTTTTGCTTAAAAATAAGAATCTGGAGCCCCCTCTTTCATTCCCTAATAATAGATTAACTGCAGGTATAAGCATTTGAAGACATTAATAGTCTTTCTACTTTTCTATTGTAATGCAATAGAAAACACAAAGGTTTAGCTAGGAGGAGAGTTTGACTTGTTCATGTAAAAGCTGTCACAGTGAAAACAAAAATTAATCCAGCAAATGGCACACCTGAACAAACCCACACTGCTGCAGGGCGAGTTGCTGCACCATGACGGCACTTGGGCACCTGTGCTGGTGTGCAGGCAAGGTGCTGGGAGCAGCCACGATGAGCCCAGAGGATGTGCTGCTGCCATGTGCACAGCAAGAAGCTGCTAGCATTTGCCAGAGCTGGCCCATTTTCCACAGCTGCCTCTTGTCCACTCTGTGCTTGAGACGCTGGAGCACCAGGGCTGCCAGCCTCCCACAGGTGGGACTCAGAAGGATGGGAGACACAAGGCCACCTTTAACAAAGTAAGAATGACCATCTGCAGCTAGTGTTATCAAAGCTCTCTGTTAGTCTTGAATAAATGTATCCTGCAAATGCAGGAAGCAAGAATCCAGTTTTGTTCCTTCCTCATATCCCTTTAGAGAGCCAGTGGTACTTCCACGTGTATAAAAACAAACATTGTTTTAGATTATTAAAAATATATATAATCAGATGAAACTCATTCCTTGTTACCCATGCACTTCTGGAAGGCACTGGTTTAATTAAGGGCCACAAACAGCTTTAGGAACCCTGGATGAAGGGTAACATACAGGGAATTGGGTCTGACAATCAAAAGAGCTCAGTGAGGGCTCTGACATTTCCAAGGTGATGAAGACACACGTTTCTGAAATAGGCATCTCTGGGATGTGTAGATCTCCTCTAAATCAGCTAGAAAGCTCCTCCTCCTATCTTTCCATCCCATCCTGACTGGGTAGTATAGGTATCAGCAGTGTTTTTGTTATTACCAGCACAACTCCTTGTTCAGGGTCTCTCCTTAGCCAGACATGCCATCCAAGCTGTGGAGGCCCTCTCTCTGCCCATGCAGTGGCACCGCTGGAAACTCCACTGGCACAGCTCCCAGCCCAACCCCAGTGGAGTCACATCCTCTCTGCAACTTCTGAGCCAGCACTACCTTCCACCACACGTTATCGCCACAGAGCTTCCTTCCTCTGTGCACTGAAGGGAGGAAGCACTGCCTCAATCAATTCTTATGAAGCCCGCATGCATACAGATGGGCTAAGATTAAAGTATCCTCAGCCATTTCCTCCTTGGTAAGCTGGCCCAAGAATTAGCCACCTCTTCACTCAGCTCTTTGCCACTTCCCTCCATGGCGTCACTTACAGGAACAGGCCTAAAGTTTCCCCATTTGCAAAATCTAATTACATCATAGTTGTCTTGTGTTATGCATCAACTTACTAAGCAGTAAACTTTCAACTTGCAGAAAAACCAATAATAATTAAAGCTGACAAAGTCCTTTGGTCAAGTGAACATTGCTCAGGCATGGTGACCTTGTAAGGAAGAAGTGCTAATGGCAGGGCACAGCTGTGAAGAATTCTGTACCACCCACAAGACCATCAGCCCAGCATCCCTCAGCTGGAGGCATTTTATTTCTCACCTTTCCAGGAGCCATAAGACACACAGTAAGGGATGGGAATGAGGCTCAGACTAGCCAAAGTTCACAAAAAACCTTAGTGATACCCTGCAGCTTCACTGAAGGAGGCACCTGGTGGGATTTGTGAGAGGCCGTTTCTGGCAATGTTTCATAGATCCAGAGAAGGTTCCACTCCCCGGGCAGCTCAGTGGCAGAAAGGCAAGAGGGAGAGGATTATCAAGATCTTCTGGAAAGAGGCAGGAAGGAAGTAGGAGTGCATCTTCCTACTCAGGATAGCGAGACTTGACCCCTGCTCAATTTCCCTATGACTCAAATGATATTTCTTAATGCAGCCTTCCTTCCAATGACTAAAAAATAGCACCTGCTGAAGAGAGGAGACTGTTGACTAATGCTGTACTAGAGGATACATCTTTCTCTTGAGAATAAGTTGGTACAAGCGCCAGTTTTTGGATGAGCTAGACAGGGTTACCCTGTGACAGCTGACCTACAATTCCCATGCAGACTGTCTTCTGAAATATAGAAAAGATTACTAAACAGGGCAACTTCAGTAAAACAATTTCAGTTACAACTGTACTACAATCTACATAAATGACATTTCTAAGGGATCTACATTTTCAGTAGCAAAAACATTTTGAGTCCTACCAGCAGCAGAGACCACAGGCCTTCCCTGAATCAACTCCACTTGAACATGAGCACATCATTTGGCAAAACATCCTAGCCCCATGTTGAGTGCCAGTGATGCAACCTTTGGCAAGCTGTGGCAAGGAGAGATTCCCCTGACTGTGAAAAATCAGGGCTTTATTTCCAGGCGGAATTTGTTGAGATGGACCTGACCCCATTTGCTGTCACTGGGCTCTCACCTGCCAGACTGAGGAACCCTACAACTGCATGTTCCTGATGGGATTACCTGTAGATAGAAAGCTTCATTTAACAAGAACGATGAAGCCCTCAGCAGCTCCCACAGTGAGGCAGGGCTTTGAGTGCAGCTGCCAAGCAGACATTTCATGTTGTGTCCATCCTACTGAGCAATCTTAACTGTGTTTTATCAGTAAGCAGATCTCCTTCTTCACCAGTCTCCAACTTTTATACTGCCTGCAAATGGGATCAGTACAGGATTCATGTTATTGCCCTTCAGACCATTGATAAAAGACATTAAAGATGTGGAATCAAGCAACGGTTACGGTAGGCAAGTGCAAACCCACCAGAAAAAGATAGATAGATAGATAGATACACACACAAGCAGACATGCAGACCACCTGCCACAGTTAATGCAGGAGAATTGGCAAGATTAACGGTGCAGTTACCTGCAGAACAACATTGGAAACAGGCCTGTCGAAACAACAATTCCACAGTTAGGGTTACACAGGAGCTCTGGCAGTGAGTCACTTTCTAAGTCACTGAACATGCTCCACTTTGAATCATGTATCGTTTGGGTTTTTTTTTAATCAAAACATTGTGGTTTTGCAAAGAAAATGCCTGGATGAAAACTAAATATAAACACATAAATATTTTTACATTTACCCACCAAACTTACCTCAACAAAGAAAGAGTCTCCAGTTTGACAAGAGCTGGCATTTATTATCCCCCCTCTCCTTTCATTTTTTTAGTAAAGAATCCCATTCAACTATTTCATTATTTTGCCTACACTCATAGGTCATGAATGGACATCTCATTTATACTTTTTAAATATTAGTAAAAATGTAACCTTTATTCCACTTTTCTGATATTTCCCTAGTGCTCCTAGTGACACTGCAAATCAAAATCTTCAGTAGTTCTTGCTCAAAAGCCTTTTGAGTGACTTTTGGACAACAAAAACCCAAACAACATTTTCTCATTGTCTTGCAACATTTGCATGCTCATCTAGCTTTCTCCATGGTCCTTACCCTGACCAGGTACTCTGTTGAGTAGTGGACTGGTATCACTGATGTAACTAGTTTTATCCTGAAATATGTCTCTTAAAATACCCTTGAAGAAATGCCTTATTTTTCTTTATTTGGTTCTTACAGAATCATGGAATCATTTAGGTTGGAAAAGACCCTTAAGATCATTGAGCCCAACCATTAACCTAACACTGCCAAGTCCATCACTAAACCATGGCCCTAAGCACCACATCTACACATCTTATTTAAAAGATAAGTCACCTCCAGGGATGACTGCACCACTTCTCTGGGCAGCCTGTTTCAAGGCTTGGCAATCCTTTCAGTGTAGAAATTTTTCCCAATATCCAATCTAAACTTTCCCTGGCACAACTTGAGGCCGTTTCCTCTTGTCCTATTGTTTGTCAATTGGGAGAAGAGAAAGACCCCACACCTCGCTACCACCTCCTTTCCGGTAGTTCTAGAGAGCAATAAGGTCTCTCTTGAGCCTCCTTTTCTTCAGACTAGTAGAATAATAGAATTATGGTTCAGACTGGCTTATCTTTTTTTGAATTTACCTATTTTCCACCTTTCTGCTATTATAGGATGCATCTGTTTGCCACATTTCAGCTGTTGCAGGAGACTCCAGGTGCCATCTATACGTCAATGAGGTGTCTCTTCCCCAAGCAGTGCTCATCCAGGACCTCAGAGGAGGTCAACAAGTATAGGAGACACCTGCCCTGGGGTCATGCCAGGAAAGGGGGAAGCCTAGGGGTAAGAAAAAATCAGGCAGATTCAGCATCCCCCCTAAAACACTCTTCTGGTTAAAAAGAAGCAGATCTCCCTGGGGAGAGCAAATTAGCAACCAGTATCTGACACTGTCTTTCTCCTGATGGCTGAGCCATTTTTTTCCTCTCTTTCAGAGTAGTACTTGACTGTATTTTCCTTTTAATGAGCATTTGGACCAAAGCCCAAAATGGATCAAAGCCATTGGAGGGAGGGGCGGGGGGACACATGGCCCAAACCTTTGCTTTTTCTCATTTTTCTTTACAAACAGAAGTTGCACTGTTCATTATTGAGGTTACTATCAACAAAGGGCCTTAGTGCTTTGCTTCTGGAACAGCAGGTGACCCATCTGCCAGTCTACCGGTGATGGACATCAAGTAGGAGACTGCTGCTGCCTCTCTGCTGGGAGAGCCCTCCCAAGAGAGACTGAGAAAGGGTGGCTGCTGCCAATGGGCAGCACTCGCCTTTCTAAGCAAGTACATCCCTGCCTGAATGAACACAGCAGCTCCTGGGGGAAGAACAAGAAGAAGATTAATGCATTATTTTCTACTTCTTGTGTGACACAAGGGCTCTAGTCTCAAGGTAGTGAGAAATTGTGGCTGCCAGTAGAGACAGGAGCAAGGAAAGGCAGGCAGAAGATTATGTCCCATCTCCGTTCTTCCTTCCCCATGTCCCTGAAGTGTGATCAGCGAAAGTCCACCAATCTCAGCAGACAGCTTTGAGATCACTGAGTGGAAAGCACCCCCACTGCCAGAAGCTGTTGCTGCTCTGACAGCCCAGTAGAGAGTGCAGGCCTAAAACTAGGAGACAAATAGTCCTGCATATATAGCCATCGGGGCTTGGCTGTGCTTTTTAAAGCCGTTTTTTTCCCCTTTTCCAATAGAAAGCTTTGGCAGGAAACTTGCACTTGCCTACATGTGCCTGCCATAAAAGGGAAGTACAGGGAACTGTACCAAGTACAGTTGGGATCATGATGAAGATGAGAAAGGGCAGGAGAGACAAAAAATGTATCATCCAGCAGAAGCAGAAACAGCAATAACTGTAAAGAGCGCAGAAAAGGCCCCCCACCCCCCTCCAAAGACTTGTGGCTGCTGAACGAGGAGGGCAGTGTGGGCCTGGGGGGAGGCAGAGCCCCTGGCTTGGTGGAGAGAGGGGAATGCCCAGGGGCTCTCCATTTGAGCTAGAGGGACTCTGCTGGCTGCACTGCACCAGCACGTAGGGCAATGCGGGGTGCCAGGATGTGGCTGGTTGGGATGAGAAGTCAACAGAGGCTCTGTGTGTTGAGGAGCAATGAGCACCATGGGTGGCTGTGGGGCTGGTAACAGGGCAATTGCCAGTCCCTGGCTGCCACACAGCCTTCACCCAGTGTTCAGACCCAAGAAAGGCCACGTCTAGCACAGCAGGACACCAAGCATCCTCTCATTTGGCTTCAGTGGCATTTGCTTGCTGTCAATATTTCTTCTGCTCCCTGAAAGTCTCTGTGACACAGGGTGCCAGTGGCACGCCAACCAGCATGCTGAGGGCCATCCCGCTCCCAAATTGTGGGAGGGAAATACTGCTGATACAACACAGGCTTTTATTTCCAGGAGACCTCTCACAAGAGGCAGTTGCCCTTCATCGAGTACATTTTGTGTATTAGGCTCCAAGTGTGACTGAGCAAGAACAGCCCATGGCTGCTGGCAGGCCCTCGGTATGCTGCCCATCTTGTCACAGGCTCGCAACACCTCTGTTACACAGACCTGCTTGTGGCATACTCCAGATGGCAACTCAGGACGAGGGGATTAGCTGTATGGAGCACACTCCTACAGAAAATGAAGATGCTGCCAGGCTTATTTGTTGGTGATTGTGTGCAGAGCTCTGGAACGCACACGCTTTGTTCTCCCTGTTTCCTACCTCTGAAATGCCTCTTCCCAGCAGAAGACAACCATTGTGCCTTGTTCAGCTTCAGTGTTCCTGTTGGAGGGGGCAGGGAGCCACATAGACTCATATATATAATTCCCTTCTTCTTCATTTAGTTTTCTTAGAGTGAAATAAGAGCCATTTGAGCTGTAAGCATAGAACTGCTTCTTATTTGCAAAAGTCCCTCTACCTCAAAATACAGAAATTTGAGGGATTTAAGAAAAATATTAAAACCTTGTATCTGTCCTCCTCAAATACTAGCTATGCCAAGCATCTAAATAGAAAATAAATATAATGAGGTTCCATAAGATTCAGAGTGTGAAGCACACCCAGGAGAAACCCAGCGCACATTAATGGGCATTCCCTGGAGTTTCTGACTCATGGATGTGTTTGGTACTATTTCTGTAGGGCAAATAGCAAGAGGAGGAAGACAGCCACTAGCAGAGGTGTCTGCAAGCTGACTGCAGAAGTCAGTAATGCCAGAAGACTGGAGAGTGGCTAATGAAGCATCTCATTTCAGAAACGACAAGGGGAGACTCCAGGGAAGTGAAGTGGTGACCTACATAGAGCAAAAGGATACAACAGAAAGGTCTGGAGAGGTGAGGACATGCAGGAGGAGCCTGAGAAATTGTCACGGCAATGCAAGAAGACTCTATCTGTATAAAATAGGATGTAATAAAGCAAAGGAAATCATCTTTTCTACTGTGAGATAAACAGGCAAGATGCACTCTGAGATGTGCTAATAGCTGATGTTTTGGGTCTTTCGTGTTAAAAAATTATTAATAAAATTGAATCTATGTTGGGAATTCAGGTCAATCACAATGAAAAAACACAGACATTTTGTGCAAACCAAAATGTGGGGAATTTTTTTTTATCAATTCAAACAAACATAAAAATGACCCATAATATTTTGATTGAACCTTCAAAACAGTAAGGAAAAATTGCTTCAAATTTTTAAGTATTGTTTCAAATGAAAAGAATACTTGAAAGCATTTCAACAAAATACTATTATGTTTTAAAAGGCCTTTTTAGTGTTCCTCCCACTTCTCCTGAAGAAATTTAGTAAAATTGAGATTAAAAATATGCTGTTTTACCTTACTCTACATATTCTGGGGTGGGGGGAAATGAATTCAACTGCAGCCAGGAGGTGTTTCCAGAGTTGACATTGCCTCTTGCAGCTCACAAAGCAAACCATAAGTATCTTGTTCCCCTTGAGTTAATTATTGTGGAAAACAAACAATCAAAGCCCACCTATTTCTCAGCAAAGAAAACATCTGAATATTCACTACTGTTTCCTGGTGAGCACAGAAAACTGTAGGGAGATCTCATGGCAGACTAAGCATTCACCCTGTGGCAAGTACAGCAGAAGTGGCCCTGTGTCAATATCACCGCTGCCCTGGCTTTCAGAGCTGGCTTATGCTGATGAGGGAAACAATGCAGAGCAGGTGAGTTAAGGTGGGAGCAAATACTTCTTTTCCAGTATGAAATAGCAAGTCCTAAATAAGGGGGAGTTGCAGATGGTAAAGTCTTAAATTACCATGGCAAGCTTTGCTGGAGGGTGTCTCCAGTCCCCTTAGATGGAGCCTGTCTGCAGCTGATTCACAGAAGGTCACGTCTGCTAGTCCCGCCTGACTCGTGAGACTACTCAGCTAGTCAGCGCGGCTGACAGGGCTGAAAGAGTGGAGCTGGTTGAAAACACTTGATATGGCTCTAGACAGGCAGACTGATTTGAAAACTCAAAGCACGGGAGAGACTGAGAGCAAGTGCAACGGATTACAAATTAGCTTGGAAACACAGACGTGAAGCACGAAGAAGGAACGTGGCTGGAGCTGGGTGGGTGAATATCCTGATGAGCTTTCCAAACCTCTCTGCCCCTGCCAGTGTCTGTTCCATTAATAATTTGCTCTGTCAATTGATATCATTTTGCAAACTCAAGTAACTCTGCACAGTCAGCAATGAAGTATTCCTGCAGCTCTTGGAGTATGTACACACACATACCTTTGAAGTGGGACTGTACACCAAGTTTGATTTAGAATGAAAGCGTCATGCCATGCTGGGGCATGGCAGCTCCATCAGGAACGCCTGCAGGAGCCCAGCGCCAGCCATTGCAAGCTCTGTGACTTATCTGGGTTTATTTCTCACTCCGGCAATGTACTGCCCATCAGATGACTGCAGGTATATGACACTGCTGACAGCCAGCGTCCCCTGGAGTGCAGGTTACCATGCTCAGCTGACAGCAGAGTGGGGTTACAGCAGGCCCAGCTGAGTGCTCAGGAGGATCTCCCACACTCCTAAGCAAGAGGGCAGGGCAGGAGCCAGCCTCCCTGAGCTACTGCTGGGTTACAGATTGGTCACTGTCTCACAGCCACAAGCCAAGGCTTTTTAAGTCATCACCTTCTTGGGGCTGAGCACAGTTTAGAAACAGAGGCCCCGGGAGTAAGAAAAATCTCCCCCTGAAGGGCAGGCTGGCCCCTGCCAAACCCAGGATCTGGGCAGCCAAATCTCTTGGAGGCAGCTGCTCCCTTCAGGCCTCCAGCTCCTACTGAGCTCGTCAAACCTGCCCTTCTGTAAGCACCAAGGAAAAAATGCATAGGAGTATGCTCATGATGTGGAAGTCCAGGGTACAGCTGCAGCTCCTAAAAAGGACCCTGGGCTGTGATCCTACCAGCCTGGTTCAGATTTCTTTTAGTTACATTTCCCTTCATGCTGCTGTGGACCCTATGGCCTCCTGCTTGCTTGTATCTCTGCAAAGGGACATAGAATTCACCTTGGGCAGGAGCCTCAGAAAAGCTCTGCATCTGTCCTTTGCCTAGCTCTTCTCCTTTTTCTTGCCCATCTCCTCCTTTGTCCTACCTCTCCCTTTGCCAGTCAGGTCTCTCCTTTCTGAAAACCAGAAAACCTTTTGGCATGAATGGAGCTGGGAAATCCAGGGTACTGGGAGAGGTGTTGAGTCAGAGGGCTGAACTGATAAAAAAAGCAGTGAAGGGAAGTGTGATTTAGGGAACATGGAGACTGGTAAAATCTCTGGTGGGTAGGCCAGCAGCAATAGAGAATCCAGGAAAAATATCTTTTCAGTGGTTAGAAATCTCTGCAGGATGATTACAAAACACATCAGTGTAGACTGAAATCATAGTGAAACACAGACCACGTGGTTCAGCTGTGTCACTGTGCAGAAATCACAGCAAGACCTTTGTTACAATAGCGAAGTGCGAATCACAGGCACATTTCACTGTTGTTGCCATGAATTTTTGTTCAGGCTAACAGGACTGTAACATCTATAGACATGTTTAACGCTGCGAGTGGTAAGCCAAATAGGTAACTAGATAGGGTCTGACTGTGGGTCTGTCTGCCATCTATCCCATACAGTCTCCAGCTGCTGGCAGGAGAGGATGCTCAGGGAAGAGTAAAGTGATGTGTGGACAGAGCAATCCCTTTCCAGCAACAGCCTCTCAGCTTCAGTGCTGAGAAGTTTGGGAACTTTCTGAGCTGGAGGCTGCTGCCAGGCTTTGATATCTGATAGGCCGTGACAGACCTACCCTTCCTGAAGCTGTCTAATCACGTTCTGAACTTTTGCCCTCAACAACAGTTCATAGCAATGAGTCTCATGGTTTTAGTATTGGAATTATTGTGTGGGGATGGATTGTGTGGGGAAAAGAGACTTCATTTTGTTTGTTTTATGTTTGCCAATGGATAACATCATTAGCTAACTTGTATTCCTAGTGAATAATCATCTCCCATTCACTTTTTGCACAACATCTGTGATAATATCAAATCTATCAACTCCACCCAGTTATCTCTCTTTTAAAACAAAGAACTGGAGGCTGTTTGATTCTCCATGCAGGCAGCTGTTCCCCATGTACAATCACCTCAGTTACCCTTGTTAGTGCTCCACTGAGTCCCACGATTCCCCTTGCTGGGTTGTATGACCACAGCTGCAAGCATACGCTACTCCAGGTGTGTGCAACCTATGGATTTAAGCAATAATGTATTAGTGGTTTGTTCCTAGGTCTTTCTCTACAAACATCTATGTGTATTTTTGACAGCTACTGAGATGCAATTTTCAGAGAAATATCCACTGTAACCCAGAGATGTCTTTCCTGAGCTGTGCTCATTAATCTAGAGATCATCGCTGTCCATGTAAGGCTAAAACGAGGATGCAGTTCTCTTAAACTATCTGATGTTAGTCTCCTTTACCACGCAAGATGAATGTTTCTATTGACAAGCTGATGTGAGAAATTGATTCTTAAAGCTAATAGCTAGAAAATTTGGTGCAAAATCTCTCTTTGGCATGAGAACGGTGTTCTTAAGCAAAACAGTAAATCTTGAAAGCAAACTTTTTCTTTAACCTTTTCTTTTATGGGAATTTCTAATACATCCAAGTTCTTCCTCTTCTATTAGCTCCATATCAAAATGCAGCCTAGGCTGATGGCTGAAATTCATCACTGACAGTAGTGAAATGAGTTGCTATTTTTAGCCGATTTCAAAACTCCCATTAGTTCAGCGGAGGCACGTGATGAAATCCTCAAAAAGACAAGAATTTTATCAGCAGAGAGAAGAAATTGTTCCTGCTATCCTAAGGTTAAATCTCTGAATGAAAGAACATCAAGGGTGGGAGACTGCATACATGCTACCTCTGCTATCTTTGTCTCTGTGGCTAAAGGGAGAACACTGTCTAGTTACTGCACCTTTTCATAGACTTATTATTTAACAAAACCCAAGAAGAGTAGAGCTGAGGTCCCTGAGTGCCTTACAGATGCTTCTAGACCCCAGCAATCCATTTCTCATCAGAGGTATGGGCTGGTTCAGAAATTATGTTTTTTCTTTGAAAAATCAAGCCATCATCTTCCTAGGTATTACTACTAAGCTCACATTTTCCTCTCAGCTTCTGCCCCAGCAGGAATAACATAATCTTCATTGGTTTGCAAATTGCAGACAGCTCCCTTACACCTACTCTAGATTCTCAGCTCTGTCTTTCACACTGAAACTCTTTTGGAGAGGGGATGGTGGGGGGCTTGTTTCCCCAGAAGAAAAATAAGAAAATGTTTGCATGATAAAACTGATGCCTGTTGCACGGTAGTTTAAACAAAAGAACCCCACTGTGGACATTTTCTTCTGTAGTGCAGAGCAGATTGGAAGGCTGTATAATGTGTCTTGACAGCAGTACAAATCACTAAAGGTCAAGGGCTTGGGGATTAACCGCATCCCCATACAATAGGCTGATATAGAAAGGGCAGGACTATGAGGGTTCAGTTTTAGAATGAAAGGTTTTGAATAGAGCTGATGAAAATGGATTTGTGGAAAGGGGAGACTACCAGCTTATGCCCTTCCAGCACTTGGACAGGCTAAGAAGATCACAGTGCAGAGGCTAATATTGTGCTCTCCCCATTCTATTTTTTAACATAATCAACATCTGGTTATGGGAATGCTACTCCCGGGATATCTTTTGCCTTTCTCCTCAAATTTACTTTAGCTGCAGATGCTCCATTCCAGAGATCTTTGCCATTTCTAAAGCCTATATCAAGTTAAGACATGGGAAGTCCCTCTCAAAACCAACTTTCATCTGCAGAGACAGGCAAGCTACTTGATTCTTCTCTGTCCCTGTATAAAATGGAAATAAAGAATTATTCCCCTTTCTCAGAGGTAGTGGTAAGTTTTATTCTTGCAGAATTTATTACAATTACAGTGTTATAATTTGCAAAGCATTATAGACCAAATATCTTGGGTTGACAATTAAGGTCTGTTTCTGGCATGCTGTTGAAAATGACTGCTGAAAGGGTAGACTTGTCAGTGGAAATCCTCATAGTTTGTCTGGACTGAGGTAGATGATATGACAGTGCAAAATGCTATGAACTTAAATTCTAATCACTGGTGGATGTTTTCAACTCAATCCCATTAAGTCTGTTCTTTAAGCAAAAAGCTGGACCAAAGCCTGGGAAGGTGATGAGTTAAAAAACCCCTACCCTATCACAGAAGGGTTGAGGTTGGAAGGTACTGCAAGGTCATCAAGTTGAGTTTGGAAGGTACCTCAAGGTCATCAAGTCCAAGTGCCTTGCTCAAGTACTGCAGGTTGTCCAGGACCATGTCCAGTTGGGCTTTGAATGCCTCCATAGATGGAAGGTCTACAACCTCTGAGCAATCTGTGCTAGTGTTTGACCACCCTCACAGTAAAAAACTATTTTCTTGTGTTCAGAACATTTTGTGCATTTCTGTTTGTGCCATTGCCTCTTGTCCTGTCAGTGGTCACTACTGAAAAGTGTCTGGCTCACTTATCTTCATTCCCTTCCTTCAGGTATCTATACACTCTGATAAGATTCCCCACAATCCTTCTTCATTAAACATGAAGTTTATTTCATGTTTTATTCATTAAACATGAGTTTAATGAAGTCTTTGTATTTTAAAATCTGATTTAAAAGCATTAAGTCACTTCTCCAAGATAAGCTGTGGGACTGGAAAACTCTTAGCTTCAGATACTTGAACCCTTGAGGAGAGATGTATACAAAGTACAGCTTACATAGTCACATTAACACTTAGAAGCGTTTTGAAAGAGAGTATTTTTGGTTCTTTTACTCCATATTTGTGATGGTAGCATGTGTCAATTGCATCATCTGAGTTTTCTGTGGCATGCATGCAGAGCAGTCACAAAACAAGTCAGTTTGAGCCTTTCCTCTTCTACATGAAGA
This sequence comes from Coracias cyanogaster, assembly GCA_033124195.1. Classification (NCBI taxonomy): domain Eukaryota; kingdom Metazoa; phylum Chordata; class Aves; order Coraciiformes; family Coraciidae; genus Coracias; species Coracias cyanogaster. The sequence goes on along the minus strand of JAVSBS010026619.1, from coordinate 79,992 downwards.
GAAAACATCAGAGATTGTTTCCTGTATTAGAGATCAAATGAGAGGGGTCTGCATCAGAAAAGCCTATTGAAATTACTTTCCTCCCTCCCATCCGTAGAAGTATTTTCCCTGGAATCAGCAGTGATGACATTACTGAGCATCAGTGGAGCGTGGAAAGGACAATGAAGCTTTCAGAGGACACTCTTCTTTTAGCTCTACTCACTGGATAATGAATAAGTTAGCTTTCTTTGCCAAAGGGCAGAGCATTTTTTGCAGCTCTCATTTCAGTAATTCTGCTATGATACTGGTGCTCATTTTTCAAAAAAAGCAAGACAAGTAAAAATACTATAGGCTACATAAGCCTGATGAGTGCATTGATGGGGAAGATGTCACTGAATGCCACTATTTATTAGTAGTATGATTCCATGAAAGAATTATTATGTAGGATTTTTGTTCACTAATTATGTGCTAAATTACATTAAATTATCACAGTAGTGCCTCGTAATTACAGTTATTATGACAAACACCAAACAAATGAGTAAAGGAGTGACCTCTTTCATTTGAAAACAGGCAACATAAATCTCTCACCAATGCCAGCTTTCTGAATATGTAGCATCAGTGTCAATTTTCATTTGTGGTTTGCAATTGGAAGGACTTCTTCAATTAGCTTTCTTTGAAACCCATTGCTCAGTGAAGATCTCCTCTATTTAGCTTAGACAGGAATGCAGAAAACTATTCCCACTGGCTGCCAGTCATTTCTCCCTCTGCCTTCCAAGTGGCCTCCTCTTGCCTACACAGTCCATAGTGCAGCATTCCACAAGCCTCCTGGAGACATCTCTCAGAATTTGTATTTTAAAAGCCACATTAAAGTTAATACTAAACATATTAAATATATTTATACTTAAATGTTAAGGTTAAAGATGTTAAATATAAACCAAATATTATGTCCAAAATGTAAAGCTAGGACCATTCTGGATTTTTTATTAAATTAATGGTTTCCTTTTGATGCCAGTATCTCACTACTACAAATCCAGATTAGACTTTAACTCCTATTTGCCTACAATGAATTTCTCATGCTTCCACCTTTATTCAAAATGCCTGATACACGAGTTTGTCAAAAATAGGATACTAACTCAGACAGACTGAATGTATAATCTATTGTGGTAGTTTTTATGTTGCCTCTGTTCCTTCAAAACTTGTCAGCAAGATTCTCCTATTCCATGCCTCATCCGCAGGAGAGGTAACAAGTTACACTTACAAAAAGTCAAGGAGGAACCAGTCATCATTTCTATGCAGCTTCTAACATGGGCTTGCCGGACTCACACACAAAGTGCGTTACATTTCCATTCTATTCAATGACCGTTAGTAACACAATGCATAGTTTACTGGCAGATTTGTTTCAGGGAATTGTGAAATTCCAGTGAATGTGTATTGTTTCTACTGCTAAGATAAGGTGAGGTCATGTGGTAATTACTAGCACTAATAAAAAGAGTTACTATATATGCTTGAGGCACACGGATATTGAAGTCCTCATTATTTCAAACACCAAAACACATACACTGAAATGGCAGTTCTTACATATTCCTCTAGAGCAAGCACAGAAATGCTTCATTATTAAATCATCATTAATAAACTGTTTGAACTGCAGCTATCCAGAGAGTGAGTACTGGTTGACTAAGAAGCTAACCTGGAAAAAACTAGCTCAGCACAAACAAAAGAAAGATAAGTTAAACTCAGCAGATGACATTTCTTAGGAAACATTTTTCAGAAAGAGCCAACTGGATAAAAATTTAGCCAGACTGAATGATATGCTCAAAAATAATATATACGATATATGGCATATATTAGCTGGGGTTTGTCTGAGAATCAAAAATGGGATGTCATGTTACAGCTACTTTGGGATTTTGAAATCCATTAATGAAGTCCTTTCAGCAAATATCCTATAACCTATAATCATCTAATTTCATAGAATATAACTATTTCTATTCTTTAAAAAAGAACTTAATACAATAGTAAATTCCAGTTACAGGGCAGCTCTTACCTCGGTACTTTCTAGCTGATGTGCACATAGATGTAATTTCATCATACAGCTCCCTTTTAGCTGAATATGTTGGCTACTGAGTACAAATGTTTGGCATTTAACAGAATACATTGGAAGATGATGAAGATTCAAAGGCTAAGGGTACAGTATAGAAAGCTTAAATAGAAAGACAGCTACCTATACTCTCAGAAAGGAATGGCTGTGCTTGCATTTTATATCTACTTTTTTATTTGTCAAAAAGACAGCAACTCTTGAATGGTGCTGCCCCTTAAACACATGCTGAACTGAATCAAAGGAAAGAGATCCAATACTGTTTCCCTCAGTGCCTGATTTGCCCATTCATGACTCATTTAGCTACAGATCTGACAAATTTTGCTTAATCCATCAAGATCAGAGCCCTAAACCAATGGCTCCAATCCATTTTGCTCTATTATTAACAGTAAGGAGAAACCTCCTTCTTCCTTGTTCCCTTCCCCTGTACAAGATTAAAGGTATCTTGAGGTCACATTCTTGAAGTCGCAAGTATCTCTGATACCCTGTTTGTTTGCAGAAAGGTCTGTCTCAAACAGAATGAATGAATATAAAGTAATCTAGAGCTAAGCAAAAGGCTATAGATGGGGATATCTGGAGTAGGTGGTACAGTTCCTAGGAGAATTCAGTATGAAAAGTTAAGTATCTACAGTTTATTAGTCTGTCCAAGCTATTTATTTTAGCTGTACATGTTATCATCCTTACACAATCCCAGTTGGTACATGTTAAAAATACATCCCTATGGCATTAAGGTATTTTGTCCTTTTATAGGACTGAAAAGGAATTAGCCTTGTAAATAACAGCTAAATTCAACAGCATGCTTGACTGGTATGCTTAAGGTAGTATACAATACCTCTTATGCACATACACATAGTTTTTCAGCTTGCTTATCTTACAGCTCACCTCACTGAACCTGGCATGCTGAGCCATGTCTCCTTCCAGAGACCGTCACTGCAATTTCCCACTCAGAGTAAGTAATACATTTAAAGAGATGTTATTCTTGTAATAAAAGATGCTACTGAAAACACACCTGGTAATGTATTATCATAATCACGGTGAGATGACCCAGTCATAACCCCCCTAAACTCCACCTGACTCATCACTTTCTTAATTGGTTTAATCTACTCCAGTGCTATTATCAACAACTGTTTATGAAGCATGGGTCAGAGTTACCATGTCACTCAACGCTGTATTGCTACATTATCCTGATCTAAACATGAATGGGCTCATCCTTAATAGCCTCATTGGTCTACCTGCTTATTTTCAGCTCATAATCAGATTACTCCAACACATATTCTTCCAGACTGGAGTCCCAGGTGACTATTCTGCTCACAGTCACCTGTAATAGCTATATATAGGGTCTGTTCTTAACCATTTATAATTTGCACTTCCTGGTTAGTATAATATTGTGAGTTAGAAAAATCCCCCCAAATCGATCTTTTTTCATCTTGCTGCTGTCTAAATCAATTTATTTGCTCATTTTTAGGAAACAAGGAACTCAAAAAACTTTTGGAGCAACTCTTTTTCTAGTTGCTCTGGTTTTTTTACTGATAATCAATCTTAGTCCATCCTGCTTACTATCAGATTTTTTTCTAAATTCTTCCTTTCAGCACCTGTACTTTGGTCACATGTAAGGATAGCATGCACCGAATTGGTCTACATGTAGTAATTTATTGTCAATTAATGATTTGCTAAGAATCATCCATCACTAATCTCATAACGAAAGTGCTTTATTGCTTGAGACATGGCCAAGGAATGTGTTTTTGATAATCCACAAAGTCCCCAAAAGACACTACAGCAGCCAAGAGGAAGATCTGTTGGTACTCAGATAGCTGCAGAGACTTAAGGGGAAACTGGGTCTCCCATGCAGCAGTAGCAACCCCATTAAATACCTCTACAGGCCTTACAACAGCCTCCAAAGGGGTAACCCACAAGGCAAGTTTGTTAACAACGTCAAGGTCTGACTGTGCTGTCATACTTGGGTTACTGCTCCTGCTCAGAGGTGGTTCACTTGGAGAGGAACAGGGGAAACTCACAGGTATCTTTCTGCCCTATACTGCTGATAAAGGTTACAGTCTCTTTTTGTCATCTGCTACTTTTCAGAAGAGCTGCCTGCTCCTGTTTCCTAGCCACTAGCCCAAATAGCAGATATTTTAGTATAACAGAACTCATTTCAGCTTACTGGAGGAAGGTATCTTTTTATGCACCAGGAACTTTTAAAGCAAATTATGCAGAATAGGGTCAGTCCACTTCCAGCAGTTTTGAGAAACTTGTAACTAGCAGGGCTGTGCAGTCAAGGCCAACTGGAAGGTTTGGAAGCAAAAAGTGAGAAAATAGTCTGAAACCAGTGCACTGACAACTTGTCAGCTGACGCATGCTAATATGTCTGTGCTTGTGGACTGACGGATATTTTCATAGCAGAAATGGCTGACAGAGTTGACATTGTCCACAGCTTCAGGCCTCACTATCACAGCATCAGTTTTAATAGCTTTAACTGCTGTTGAAATCCCTTTCTCTGTTCCATTGAGGAAGACACTGATATGCATTTAGCTAGCAGGTTTTAGGCTACTGTTATACTTCATTCAGAGTTGCTTGGGCTTTTTTTTATCAGTAGTTCAAAATTTGCCGGCTTGGAAATTTCCTTGTCATTCTCATAAATAATATCAACATGTGAACTAAGAAAACATTATAAAAAAAGAAGAAAAACCCTTGAGATCTAGACTCTGTGGTAAATTTTAATTTCTAGTCCCCTGGTAAAGGTCCAAAGCAGGTTGAAGGGAACCTCCCTACCAAAGGATAAATGTTAATTGAATTGCACAGTAATTGATGTATTTAAGGTTTGAAGACTGTCTGTTCTGGAACATCCCTATCTACAGCAAAACACATAGAGATTTACTATCACATTTTAGGGAAGAGAATTAAAGAAAACATAGGAGAAAGCTTTCTTCCAATTAAAACTGGTAAGGAGGTTAGTTAGGAAAACAAAACCACTCTTTAAATTGGCTGGAACACCAAGCCTGTTGCCTTTTTAGCTGCGAATGTGCAAAGCCAGAACCTCAGCAGGCACAAACAGTCAGCACTTTGTGTGTGTGTGTGTGTCTCTCTGTGTGTGTGTGTGTGTGTGTGTCTGTGTGTGTGTGTGCACATCTTTTAAAGTACTACATCCCAAAGACAGCAGACTCCTGCGGTACCAGGCCCTAGGAACACCACATGCAACAGTCATGTAGGGCAAACTCAAAGAATGGCTGTTAAGGATTTAAATATCACCTTTCTTTCTTCCAGTACTGTTCTCACATCCCTCTCTGCCTTTCCCCTTAGATTTTCATTTATAATTGTGCAAAATGGAGGTTAAATGCCCTCACACACTGCAGGAGAGATTCATACTTCTTCACTGCGTAAGTGGCAGCAGGGGTGCCAAGTGAGGGAACTGCAGTTTGGGTGGCCATGAACAGGACAGCTGGTGAAATAGGAAAGCAGGCTGGCTCACTGAGGGCTGAGGGCTAGGGGAGGTCAAGGTTTGCATCAACAGGAGGCAGATTTGGATTCATCTTGTGCAGCCCCAACCTCTTTAATTTCTTCTTACACAGATTCACTCACCTTTGGTCTTCACAAAATGCCAGGGCAGACATAGAGCAGTGTCAGAGGACAAAGAAGGACACCCAGGCCCTGCAAATCCCAACTGGCCTGTGAAGGAAACAAATGCTTTGACGCTAAGGAGAGAGGACTACTCTATATGTATAAATACTCAGGATTTCTCACTAGTCTCCTCATTCTGCAGGTCTTTTTCCTCCTGTGTTCTTGTCGTTTATGCTCTCTCTGTTGGACTGATTCCCAAGGAGTGGCCTTTCTGCAGGTGCAGTGTTGTAACAACTCTGAAACGTTAGTTACCATTTTATCACTGTTAAAATGTTCTCAAGACAATCCTTTTAAGAGAACCATCTCTCAACACACTCTCTAGCAATTCTCTCTGTTGCAACAAGTCAGAAGATTAAATAAAGCCTTTCATTCATGTTACTTATCTCACCTTGTTGTGTACCCAGGACTGGTCTGAGAAACGTGTCTCAGTTGTAAGGGCGTTTGTGTTTACATTGCAACAGTTCCATAAATATGCTCAACTTCCAGTAAGAGATGCCTTTGTTTGTGTTCTCTTACAACACTCTGAATAATGCTCAAAGCACTCTGCAGATTTATTTTTTTTTTGGAAGATTTTGTTCTCATTTAACTGATGCCATTGTAAATCAAAAATAGCTCCACTAAGTTGATTTTATGTAAGATCTAGTTCACATTTGCATGCGGTAGTAACAGGAGCCTTATGAGTACTCAGGTAGATGAGTTGAGACAAACTTACAACAAGCACTACAGAAATATGATAATTCACTTATTGGAGATGTTGAGGCCCATGTCATCTTGACTAATCTCTATGGGCCAGATTAGATTTTAGCCCCTTAGAAATCTTTACAAATGTTGTCATCAACATAACAGACTCAGGGTTTCACAGAATACGTGTTTACTAGGGACTGCTTGCTAAGAGAATTCACATGTTTAAATCATCCTGCAGTGGTGAATAATTAATAGCCAGAAAAGGTTCAGTACTTCTTTCTACAAGGAAGCCAAGTCAGCAGCCTACTGGATTTGAAGATGCTGCTCAAACATGACTAATCTCCTGTTGCAATAACATTCCCTGTGCCTGCAGCTGAGGAGTCTGCACTCCCTCGCCCTTCCTTGCCTCTGTGGTTTCTGTACTGTGGAAAAGAGTTTATACTTAATAATGCCACTAAAAATGGGAGTTGCAGATACCATATCTGTCTGTAGCAGAGGCAGCTGCTGTCAGTGCAGAAAGGGGAGGCAGAAAGGATGTGGTAAGATCCCACATTGCCCTGCAGAATATGGATGCCAAGAGGGAACAGTTCTTCAAAGAGAGAGGCATGGGAAACGAGAAAGGCAATGAATAAGAGCACTTAAGAGAGACAAGGCAAAATGTTAATTTGAGCCAAATCTCCAGTAAATACTTTGCATTTATAACTGCTGTTTATGCATATCCGCTTTCTCTGCCATAGAGATAATGTGTGAGTGAGAGGAGAGCTAACCTGCATGACTGTGCGCAGCGGCAAGCCATAATAGTGCCAGTTCAGATGAGGTTCATCTTCTGAAACTGAGTAGGGAACCCTTCCTTCAGTGAGGAATCTTTTATAATTAGCCTCTCACTTAGGCCATTAACAGCTAGCTTGGATTCTTCAGGTTCAGATTGAATGTCTGAAGTTTCATGCTACTCTGTAAAGTTAAACACACACTGAAAACACAGCAAATGCTGCAGTAAACGAGTAAAAATAATTGTCTGACTTTTTATAGGACTGGAGAATGCAGTTGTAGAGAATCCATGTATGATCCAAGGAGACTGCCATGCTGCCCTGTAACTGAGGGATCCTTCAACAGAACCTTCTCCTGTTATGAGGCATCTTTTCACTGACATTTGTGTCCTGTTCAAGGCACTGCCTTTCTGATATACTGTATTATACCTAGCAACGTGCTGGTCTCCTTGAAACAGTTCACTGTTTTGAAATATATGCTTTCAAGATATCCAGTTATTTTGCTTCCACTTGTGTCTCAAACAAAATACCACCTTGAATATTTCTAAGAAACAAACATTATTGTTGTGTTTAATGATATGGGAGATTAATAACATGTGAGAAAATAGAAATGACAACCTGTCATGGAAATCTCTTTACTGTTGTCAAAAACAACAGAACATCACAAAATATTAGTCAACTTTCAGTGTGAGAGTTCAATAGTGGATAAATGGTGATGAATGTGCCAGAGTTGGCTCACCCTGACAAACTAGGCTGCTCAGGTACTGAATTAGATGAGGGACTGAGGTGTGCACATGTGGGAGGGAGGTTTTCCAGTTGCAGCAAGAATATAAACCAGTTTGAATAGCAACAAGAAAAATAGCGAGTCAGGTTGCCTTTTAGTTTAAGAGGATATTGTGAATATAAAATTACCAAAATATTTTTGCCTCTCAAACCACAAGATATCAGATTTTTGAAACAGAATATACATATTTCTTCACACAGAGGTGATGAAGTCATCTTAGTTATTGTCCCTTAAATACCCCAGATCATGATCACTGGATTCAAACATCCAATTTACTTTCAATGCTTTTAGATCATAAATTCCAAAGGACATGGGTTTGGGTATGTTTCATAGTTACCTTAATGAGCTTAGCTGTATATATTACTTTCTTGCTTTGTTGTGTTTTTCTGTTAGGTCTAAACCACAAAACTAAAGCTTTGTGCTCGTTTCCACTTCCTTGTTCTCATTTGTTACCATACAGTCATTGTGCAAACTGGCAATACCTCAGACATCAAATAGCCACAAAATCAGATTTTATCATTGTCCATCTAGAGGGAACCTGGAGACAATCTGAAGTGTTTGATACCACCCAGGCCCCTCCTGCCTCATACTACCTTTGCAGGTCCACGATCAGGGCAGTTTGCTGAGACAACAAGGCTTTGGGACATAGTGAGCAGCCCTCATAGTGTTACAAACTGTTGGGGTGGCAATGAGCAAGTTTCCAAGCAAGGAAATGTGCATTTAGTTTGCAGCTTGAAGATTCTTCATAAAAATCTGAATGATTAAATTGTTTCCACCTTCCCCATGGTAAATATTTCACAATAAAAAAAACTGTAGCAAAGCAAAATTGGAAACTCAGAAGAGAAAGAGGCAAAGTGAGTCTATAAAGGAGTTTAGTTTATGTGCTCCACAGCATTAAACTAAAGTTAGAACCCTGCAGGGAACAGTAACTGACATAACTGTATTTTTTAATTATTAGATACACTAACATACTGACTACAGGAGCCTCAAGAGTACTCAGCTTGCCCTGGCTGTTTGGAGTTCACTGCTACTTAACTTGCAGATTCAGTGAGAAACAGGAGGTGTTTCTCTCTGAAGCAGGTGATAAAGCTCCAGTAAATTTAGATCATTCACTACATAAGTTGAGAGCAAACTCCAGAGAAAAAAAGGAGCAGAGTGCTAAATTCGGCCAAGTTCTGCAATGGGATCTCAGCACAATGACAGAGAAACATTATTTTGCCCCAGGTAAATCATAGTCAGTATCTAAATAATTTAAAAGTACTGACTCAGACTTAAATGATTCAGATTTAAAAGTAATGGATTCATGTTTGCCTCCAAAATCACTGGACTTATGCTGGTTTTATGGGGCTACATTTTGGGAAGGATCTGTCTTCTGAACACTTTGCCCAGCCCCCTCATGCCCTTAACTCTCTGTTGGTCTGGTAATTTAGCAAGTGTCAACTTCCAGTTCTGCAGATCTGTCAGATCCCATCTCAGCCCTGCCTGGACCTCCGCTCTCACTCTGTCCTCATCTCTGCCTCTCCAGCAAGAAGCCTGGAGGGCTTCCTCACTTTGTTGCCCAGTCATGCAGGGGCTTGCTCTGCTCACACATCCATGGCATCTATCCCTTGCAAGATGAGTACAAGGCACAGTGAACCTGGAATTACAGAAACACCTGTCGAACAGTTCGCGCATTTTGGGTGACGCATTGCTAAAAGGCAGTGCTATGCTAGGTTTCAGGCCTGAAGTTCGCTACTGAAATTCATCAACCAAACACCACTTTGGAAGCAACACTACTCCCATGAGTAAGTGAGAGGAGAGGATGAAACAGGACACACATTGTCCTATTCCTTGGCAATTCTTCTACAGAAGCCAAATCCACACCTGATACTACATAGGAAACAGATCAGCCAATGAAGTGACAAGTGTTGCACAGATAGTTGGAAGAAATAACCAATGACTGGTGCAAATGATCACAAGGACATGCAAAAAGTATTTTAGTAGTAGTCTAAACATGAACTGTCATATTTGTATGGTGTTTCACACACTCCTACAGAAGTGACTCTGACAATTGTAACACCAACAAAGCATCCATGATACAGTAAGACTAAGGATGTTCAAATATACGGCCAGAACAGTAGAGTTCCACTGCCCCAAATTCACTTTGTTATAAAGGGGATTCTGTGAACACGTATCTCCTACAATTCAGAAATATCAGCAACATCTGGGAAGTATAATGCAGTGAGTTAGGACAGAGCAGCTTCTTCTTCCTTTAACTTTGTTTTTGTCTTAATTTGCTTTTTTTTATTTTTTCCTTATTGTGTCACCTGACTTTGCTGCAGTTCTGGTCAAATTCCAGCTAAGTAATTCCCTTCTGCATTTCTGACTTTTTTTCCTCTAGAAACTGAAACACCTGCAGAGTTATACCAGACAGAAACCTCCATTTCTGAGAATGTATCTCAGAGATATGTTGTAGGAAAATTACGTTGATATAGAAGACAATCATCAGAAAAGGAAAAAGTTATTTCAAAATGTAAATAATTTCTTTTTTCTTAAGCTTAGATGCATCTAATTTATGTGGTGTTAATTACTGTTAGCATAAGACCAATGATATTCTTTCCTACTTTATGTTTTTTTACTGGCTTTCAAATCCACAAGTAGTCCATAATCCTACATTAAATTACTTGGAGCTGGTCTATGGAGCCATAATTAACAACAAAAACATGATGACCTCCATCAAAAGCCTTAGCTAAGGTGGGTGTTGTCTAACAGAAATTGCAAGGGTTGGTACTGATTGGGGGCCAAAAATCCTAGAGAGTTTTATATCAGTAAAATTCTGTTAGCTTCAACAGGATGTTGTTGATTTACACTGGGATAAGTGAAAAATTAATCAGATCTCCAATTTATCACCTGAACAAAGGAGAAATAGACCATCTTGAAATTCACAATTCACTATATTCTGAACCAGAAAAGTCCTTGGAGTAATCCAGTCTAAAGCAATGCTGACCCTTAGCACAACATTACAAAAGAGAAAATATCCTTGCACTTGCAGACCAGATATTGTTATAGAGTCTCCTTCCTGTTGAAGCATGGCTGTTGGTACACCAAGATCTTTCTAGAAGAGAATTAACAATAAAAACTGCAAGACTGCACTGTATAAATTCTGCAAAAACAAGTAAAAGGGATGCATAGGTCACAAACGTGAGTAATTTAAATGCTATTGCCTGTAGCCAATCTGTTGGAGCAGGTCACTCTTGGTCCTTTGTCCTCACTGTGGGGAGATACTGTCTCTTTTTGACACCTGAAAGCTCTCTAATCATATCAGCATTGCAAGGCTGGCCACAAGGGAGGTAGGATCACTGGCATGCCACGATATCCTGTGTTTCACCTGAAGAGCCCCCATCTCTGCCAAAGGTGCTTTCCTGCACATGGCTAAGGAGCTGATGGGAGCTCCACAGGGATCTGTTCAGCTTGGGGCTGCCTCCCCACCCAGCACTGCTGTGCTGGGCATTCAGCTTCTCCCACGCCTGCTGCACAGCTGACAGCAGTGGAAAGAAACAGATGTTGCCTCAGGTTGAACAATGAACGTTTGACTAGTGTTTTTCTTCCAAAATTAGGATTTGCCCTGCCTGCCTCCTTGATTTTCTGGTTCATATCAATCATCTAGGTTACTTCCTCAAACAGGTTCTGCAAGGGCTTTCCAGAAAAAAAAAAAAAAGAAAAAAAAAAAGAAAAAAAAGTGTGTCTATATGTATTTTTATATATACATGTATATACATGATTGTAGTGATAGTGTGTGGAGCAGGGCCACCTTAGACACCCACCCATTGGCCACTCCCTTCAGACACTGCTGCCAAGAAAAGAGCCAGAAGTGGGCTTGTTTCCCTGTCACCATGGCAACGTCGGGTGGGAAGCAGTGTTTCCTACAAGGCATCCTGCTGAGCCTCTGTGAGATGCTGCCAGGCCACAGGTGACCCAGGGCCAGGAGTAGTGCCCACCATGTGCCGCCATCACCCCTCGGCCTCCCACAGCTGCCCTGCTGTGCCAGTCACCACCGTGACTTCTTCTAGAGGCCCACAGGCACCAGTGCTTGCAGATGCCCCAGGCTGGCCCCAGTACCAGGCTGGAGGAAAGCCTGGCAGTTGCCTGTGAAGGCTGGTGGGGATGGAGGGGACAAATGGAGGGGCCCCAAGCAGCTGCCCTGCTGCCTTCTACCAACACAGCCTTCACCCTGACCTATCTCAAGGGGTCTTATGGTATGGGGAGAAGTTTACCTGAAAAAAACCCAGCCTAACCCAAAAACTCAACGAGTTGCTGAGCTTTTGTCCTTATGCCATTCCTGGAGTCTGAGCAAGACCAGACTTTCTCTGAAATAATTGGTTTCCTCACTGCAACTTTGGCTGCTAAGACTAATGCATTTTAAACAGCATGTAGGCTCAGTCGAGTTATTTTTTACTTCCTCCTCTTACTTCTGAGTAACATCTGACCACAGTAATGAAAATTTAAAACCTTGTATTTGCTTTGAGGCATGTGCATGAGTCTAAAACCTAGGTAAATATGAATAAAAGCTCATCCACTCTCTATTATACCAACCCACTTCTGTGTCCTTGACAGTCTGATGATTACTGTAACAGCATAAGACTGAAAAATCAGTGTGACTAGGTTTAAATACCTCTTTTAAAAATTTACATATTTATTTATTGTATGAGCATGTCTGGGTGCAGAGGGTCTGATGCTAGTGTGCAAAAGGAATGGTGAAATGAGAAAATGCATTCTCACAGCTATCTTAGGCACCACTGCAGACAAAGCCTTCATAATGTGAGGTGTGGTCTACAGAAAAACATCCAAGCCATCCACTGACTAAATATCAACTACTTGCTCAAAGCAAAGCAGTACTAATGCACTACCTGTTCCTGTCAATCCCCTCTTATACCTTGTTTGTTCTCCCAATGAGGAGCACTGAAACTGAAGCTCAGCCTTTGTTCAGACACAAGGAATCCACCCAGGAAAGACATGGTGTGGATTCCCAGCTGCTGGAAAAAAAAAATAATGGTAAGGGTTTGCACTGGAAAATTTGGTTCCAGGGAATTCAGCTGTAGAACACAGATCTAAAGGATTTCATTAATTCTGTCACTTTGCAGAAGTTTGTTTCTTTTCTCATGCATCTATATTTATTCCTTATTTCATTAATTACCTCATTTTCTTGCCTCTCTTTCTCCATGCCATCCCACCTCTTTTCAGCACGGTCCTTCACCATGCTCTCAACCCCACCACAGCCCAAGCTCTCATGTCACCTATGGTTCTTGCTCATGTCCTGTTCTATTTACACCAGCAACTACTCTCTCCTAAAACATAACTTTGCAAATATTATCTGGAACAACTCCTTTGTTAGAGGAGGAAAACACAAATGTGATCTTTGTTTTCCTGCTCAAAACTAACAGACTAGTTCTATAACACAAAAAATAAGAAAGCACAATTTCCTAGGGATTTATGCCTCATAGTTGTTTATCTCATGCCGAAGAGGGCACAAACTCTGAGCAAAGCTGGCTACAGTTGCAGGAAATTGATGGCTGGTTTTTCCTGTGTGAATTCTCTGGTGTATAAAATTGGTGGATTCACAATGCAATCCTTCTTCTCAGCAGAGATGTTACCAGTGTATCTCTCTTCCACATGCATGACAAATCACATAGGGAATTCACAATATTTAAATTCAATGTCAACCACGTCACACTGGCTGCAGTTGGACATGGATTAAAAAGCTAGACAAAGTGAACCAAAAGACAGGCACCTACCTGCCTCAACCTTCTTTTATTTAGGAAAGTAAAAGGATTTTTACTTTAGCTGATGTCTAAGTTTGTCAGCTTGCCTAACGCGTCCTGTAAGAGCAAAAGTAAAATTGACCAGAATTTGGTGAAGGAGCTGGAGTAATAGCACTCTCATGCTGAACTTCAGTGGTGCCAATATTGTTATCCTACCACCAAAACTTAAGCTGTATTATTCCCAACTATTATGGATATTCTTCATAAAAGATACAAAAGTGCGGTTTGGAATAGCACAAAGGGGACCGTAATCACCACACTCATTTTCTGGTCATAATGGTCAGCACTCAGTCCTAATGTTATATTTGATCCCAAACTTGGCAGTGCAAGAGAGGAATTAATCATTAACTGGATTCTCTGCAGATAACACAGGTTACCTTGAAATAATGAAAATTGGCATATAAAATTAATATTTTTATGTTATTTCCTGGGTTCTGAGCCTTCAGCTTTTAGCCTCCCTTTTTCCATTTTGTTCCCTGTGATTATGAAAGCTAAATCTCCATCTTAAAAAAGACAAAATTCATCAACATTGAATTCCTAGCAACTTCATGGATGGCTTTGCCTAGTATATCTGAAAAATCATCCTCTTAGAGGTCTAAATATAGCAGAAAGCTCAAGAATTAGAAAGTGATTTTCTATCAAAGATGCTTTAGCCATTTCTGAAAACAGACTTCTTATAAACTGTTCTTTGCCAACCAAATTAATCTCCACTTCTTTCTCAGGCTGGGCAGTCAGCTAAGAACTGATTCTTCAGTCATTTTTAGAAACCTAAGTTTTTAAAATTTCACCTTTGGCTTTCTATCAGAGAAGACTTAGCCTCACAAGTCAGGAGATGCAGGCTTCATTGACTCCTAATCATCCTCTGCCCCTGTCACTTTACAGCTGTAGTTCTGTGCTTCTGTTTAGGAGGATTGTTTTTCCTCTTATGTTTAAGCTCAATTTATCTATTTCCCAAACAGGGAAGTTCAGAATGCACAGAGCTAGAGTCATGCAAAAGGTTTTTGCACCTTTTGTTTTAGATGTAAAAGACAATGAAACCTAATCAAGCACCACTGACAACTGTATTTCACCAAGGTACCTCTACGGTAAATGCCAAATCTGCATATAGAGATTTTTTCCTTAACCTAAGAATGACTTTCATTTTTTTAAAAAAGTGGCAAAACATTGAAATGCTAGATCCCAGCTCTTGGCGTTAGATAAACATTCAATACAGTTAACTGTCAACTACATCTTAATGGCAGCCAAACCACAGCTTCTTCAGTGAATAACACCTGTTTCATTATTTCTACCCAAGTCCATCATCTTTCAATTATTTTCATGAGAGAACAAAGGAGTCAAAATAAAATATTTAAAGGCAGGGTACTGTCTAGTGATAGCTGTGGCTGCTCCTTGGGCAGAGGAACAACTCTGGCATGCAGTTAAACACTCATTTGCCTGTCATGACTTACACAAGAATCATCACAGGAACCACACTTACCAAGCATCACAAAATTTGTGAAGGTTAATGAGATTATTAGAGCTACTTAATTTTGTCTCTGGACTAACACAGCTGACACAATTCCACCCAGGTCACATTAAGGTTAGCAGCCCATAGAAGCATGATGTTAAAAACACATACAGTTTATCACTGGGAAGCTCTTAATCAAGCATATTTACCATGCTTACTTCTTTCCTTATTCCTCCCAAAAAACACAGATCCCAGACTGGCTTCTTGTTTGGTGCGATACTCAGAAAAAATTTCCCTGCTTTTCAGATCCCTCTCTTTGTATACTAAGGTTTAGCTTTTTGCCTTATGCTCCATGGAGAAAACCACATTTAGTTGGCTGTCAAAGATGGCACCCAAGGGCCTTTTAATAATCAGAGCTCAGGTTTCAGTCCTCCTTTTTCTAATCATGGCCTGGCATTTAAAATCAAAGGCAACAGATACTAGGGCAGTTGAAGATTATATCCTGTCTGCTCACACCTTCTTCAGATGCTTAGGGACTAAGCGTAATCTCTTGTACCCCAATAAAAGTCCATGTTTGGCCAAACAACAAAAATAATCAGTTAAAAATGTTAAATGTATGTTCTTGTATAAAAAGGCTCTCTACCTTGCTCAGTGCAATATTGAGAAGCATTGATAACAAACAGTGGCTAGAATGATACAGATCAATTGAATGTTGAAAAAACTATCAGAAGTCTACTTAATTTTGTTGCTCGAGTGCAAGAGCACAGACCCTCAAACAAGTTTCACAGTAAGGCATCAAGCTGTCATCCCACTTTCAAGTAATTGTATCCTTTCAGATGCAAGAGTGAAAAGACTCTTTAGCATGTTTGAAGGTGGCAATTGTTGTAACAGAGGTTTTCTGTAAAGGGAATTGTGCAAGCAGCCCAGTCCAGCAGGTCTCACAAAGGAAACACCACACTTGTTTTTGTATCAAATAAGCCTCCACTCTCAGAATTGATTAAAGATGATTTAAATCTACCACCAGTGACAGGAGAGCCATCACTGTGGCATTTCAGTGTTCCAACATCCATGGCTCATGTGGCCACCCCTGGTGATAGCTGGACTGGTGCAGTGGCCTGCTGCATTGGCTCCAGTCTCTACTGGGCACGAGAGAGCAAAGTTAGTACTATAGAAGTTTCACTCCCTTTCCTCCTCCTCCCCTCCCCCTCCCTCTCCTCTGCTACAGAGCCCTGAAAACCAGGACTCAGGCCAAAGGAAAGACATCTGTATTCAGCAGCAAAAAGAACAAGCTTTCTCTCCTTTTGCTGACACTGAGTGTGACCAAGAACAGCAGTAAGCTTAAGAAAAATCACCATGAAAGTTGCATAGACACAAACATAAAAATGAAGAGCATTTTCTATCTAGCATGCATTCGGCTCCTCAAGGAGCATAATACAACACTGATGTGCTGTCAAGAGTGTGGCAACTCCTCTGCAGAGATACTTGGGTGAGCTGAATCAGTAAGTTTTATTTAACTGTCAGCCCTTCCTACAGCACGGCATCAATGTCAAGAAATGAGCCTTCACCCTTATCTGATTCTCAACAAATACTGGCTGTTGGAATACTTCAGGCAGGGAGAACATGAGGCAGGGTATGGAGGAGCACTAGCAAAATTAGTAGTGTATCAACAATGTCTGATTTCCAGAAGGAGCTGAACCCACCCGAAGAAAGTGAAGCCCCTCCATGGAGCTGGGCAGGAGCAATCCATGGCAGTAACTTTTGGACTTTTTCTGTCTGGAGGTTTGTGTACTAGCAACTGAATTCTCAATGTTTGAATTTGGTCTTTGAGGCCAAAATGTGAACTCACTTCAGTTTACTCAGTCTAAACATGTTTTCTGAGCAACCCATTGAGACTCTCTGCCTCAAAACAACATACAGGATAGTGATAGTCCTCCATACAGCCAGGTTATCCTGCTGAGAGACAGAAAAATAGACTGTGTGGTCCCACCAGCACTTGAATCTATTTCTAGTGATTTATTTATAGGTGAAAAGGCAGGAAAAGTGTCCTCCTAGCTCTATTCAAAAATACCAATTGGCTATAAATGCTCCCAGCTTTCCATCCAGGGATTTTTTTCCCTTCTCCCAACTGCTCTGCAGTTAGTGCTTTCTTGGACTGTCTCTCTCCAGATGTAACGATTGCAAGGGTACATTCTCAACAATGGAGAAGGCAAACACTCTGACAGGCTGTTCTCCACCCCTTTCCTCTATTAGGAGAGAAATGCTGATTATAGATGGATTAATTATTACATTCACTGTTATCCTTCTGGGAAGCAATGGCAGGTTACTCTTGAGACTGTTATTGCAGATAAATCCTTAGGGGTCTTCCACTTACCCTACAGCTAGAAGTCCTTGAATAGCTTCCTCCTGAGCAGCCTTTCTGAAGAATTTTTCAAACACAACTTCCTTCATTTTCATGAAATCCTTTTCTTGCTGGTCAGGAAAGTTTTGTTTAGTTTATTTCCTATGTTTAGGTGTTTTATGCCTCTGAACTGATGGTGGGCTACAGCCAGTGCCATTTTTCAAACTAGATTCATGTGACACTTGGCAAAACACAAACTCTTTTTTCTGTAAATTGTTCTTACTTGCATCTTATTTCTCTTTAGGCAAAAAATAAAGCAATTCAATTTTTTATATACATGAGACATAATGTTAATCTTAGCATGTTTCAACATCTAGATATGGATAACTTGGCTACCTCAAAGGATTTTTGAGGCAGAGTGTAATCATATGATTACCAATATTAAAACCCATTTTAACTGAAACTGTCTCCAGCCCCTCCAAGTAGTCTTGTATCATAACTAAACCCTTTAAACATGGTCATTTCTTGCCTTCTGCTCCAGCTTTGTAAGTGATCTCTGGGAGACAGTTTTGGAGAAGGAGAAAAATGAACAATTTAAATAATTTTAAGTGGCTATTCATTATTCTGGTACAAGTTCAGTAACATTTTCCTTAAGATTGACCCAAATGTCCCCGATTGTATATATAAAAATTTTTTACTAATAATCAAATGTTTTTCTTACCTTTACCTTAAGCAGGTACTGGGCATATGTGCCTGCTTCATTTTACCTTACAAGGTGCAGGACAGTGGAAAAAGAGGCTCTGCACCTTATATTACTACATTTCTAGTAACATTGAACCTACAGGGGTTACAAACTGCATTCTCTGCGCTGACGAGCTGTGGTCCAAGACCCTGTGGCTAGGCAAGTCTGAGCACTGAGGATGCTGTTCCATCTTCCTGATCTTCACACTATGCCAGTGTGAGCAAGTCCCAGCTGGGAAAACTGCTGAAACCTGATCCTGCCCAGCTGCAGAAACAGGTGATGGTGTTTCTATTGATAAAGCACCCCATGCAAGCAGCCCTACCACAGAGAAATTCATCCCAAACCCTGGCAGTCAGGCTGGGTTTGAGCCACCAGCGTGTCCATCTCCTCTGCATGTTCCAGCAGGTTGGGGTCATGTTGGGCACTACACAGTACTGAAGTGATCCCATCACAAACCTTGTTCCAAGTCACAATTGGAAATCACCATTTCTCCTGGGGAAGGAAGCTGTCCTGGCTCCCTGTGTCCCCCCACCCTCTCCAGGATGCTGCAGTGTGCCTGTGGTGGGCTCCCCCACAGCCTGGGGGAGAAGAGGGCCCACGTGGGGCTGCCTGGCAGGGGCTTTCCAGAGGTGTCACTTTGCCTTTGATGGCAGAGGGAGGCAGAAGGGAGAGCAGCTCAGCAGGGTGGTCAAGCCAGGGGCAGCAGTGGGAGATGGAGGCCATGGCGGGTCGTCTCTACTGCTGCTGCCTGTGCTGAGTCACTGAGCTCCCACCCCTGCATCAACACCTTTGTTAAATAGATGACTGGGAGTATGTGATTTCCATACTGATGCGTCTCCCTAACAGCCTGCCCCAGCTCCTTTTTCCCCTCAAGTTAGCATGGAATGAATTATTAAAACCTGTGTTAAAAGTACCTCAGGAAGGGCTGCCTCCTCTGCCTTAAGCAAACATGGAGGGCAGTGAGACAAAAACATGGCTGTCTGCTCTGCAGCATTCCCACCCACGTCCCACCCGGGTCCCCTGCCTCTGCCGTCCTGCGTGGCTGGCAGAAGCATGGCAACCTTTCCCAGGTATTTTGAGGTAGGTCAGAAGAGCTTTTCCTCCTTCCTCTGTTTGCTTTTTCAGCTCAGGTCCTGTGGTGGTACCTCAGCCCATAGGGCAGACAGCCTCTCCAGAGACACCCCACAGCCATGACCACTGAGCGTCCATCCCAGCCCCAACAACTTCTCTGCCTTGGCTTAATACCCCAGCTGCCTCTTCTTTTTTTTTTTTTTTTTCCTAGGTAAATATTAGGTTTTTAACACATACCTGTGTTTTGTGACAGACAAGAACTATCATGACTTTTGGTTGCATGTTGTCTATGGAAACTGGGTTTTACAGATCCCTGTTTGGTTACAAAGGATGTCCACACAAGCCACAATCACAGTAAGATTTAATAAACGGGCAGTTTTCTTGCACAAAAAGCTTCTGCGTGCTCCTGGCTTTCTGCCATAGGTAACCATTAATTTTATGCTTATAGTACATGTTCTTGCTCACAGAAACCAAATCCTCACTCATGTTTTCCCTCTGGCTACTGCTGTTGGCAACTGCTTCAGCTGCTTAAATCATCTTGCTCAACAAAGGGTCTTTGATGCTAAATGTCAGAAAAATAAGAAGACAGGAGACATTATTTTAAAAATACTTGGGTTCTTGTGGATATAAAGTAGCATCAAGCAAAATTTCAAAGAGAAAATGGTTAAAGAGGAGCCTTGTTGCTGCATGTAGAAAGCTTGAGCACTTTGGTGGGACACAGAGGTTGGGTGGAAGGTCTCCATGTACTGCTAGAGGGAGAAAAATTATTAAAGAAAGGTTTCTGGTGTGGTTTTGACAGTTATGAATAGGAAATGCAATTCTGTGAATATCCTGTATTGCTTAATTAAAATGAGCTATTTTTGTGAACCCTTTTGACCATGAACCTTTTCCTTGAATATTCATTGACGATGGAAGGAAAGGCATGAGCAGAATTTATGGAAATTCATTTAAATTCTGAATGACTATGCTTAAGAATTTTTTATTACATTCATTATCTATTTGTTATATTTATTATTTCTAATGTTGGTTTGATTATCTAAAGATAAAAAGAGATGCACAGCCACTCACACTGCGTAACAATTGTTCAGTTATAATCATAACTAATAATTCATGTTATATGAGTTCCCTCTAGAACTTTTCTTTAGTGAGCTTACATCACTCACAATTTGGGAATCTTCAGAAATCCAGCTGAACAGTGGCAGATTCTGCCCTAGATCTGGTCCCAGTGTACGTTTCTAAAGGCACATGGGGACTGGAGCTGAGTAACTAAGAGACAAGAACAACCCCTGCTGTGCCTCCAAGACTGATGTTATAGGAGGCCCAGCAAAGACGGTGGGGATGAGAGGAAAAGCACTAAGAGCAGGAAATACTCTGTAACATATGCTGCTTTAAAGGCTGTGGGCTGATTTGGGATGTGTAAACTACTCTGAGGTATGCCAGTGGCTTTTCTGGTCCCTGATATAGTTTGAAATCCTCAGGCACAATGATGCCTTAAACTTCCGCCAAATCCCTAGGCAATGAAATGATTACCCTGGAGTTTCTTTGCCTCTGGAGACAAAGCATAGTCCCAGCTCAAGAGTCTTCTCTTACAGCACTGGAATAACGCTTAAAAGAACTAAGCAGAAATCCTGGGGCATTTGAGCAGCTCCTAGAAGACTCAGACATCAAGTTAAGACATAGACAAAGCTTTCCGATCTTCTCACTCTATTAAACTGCACTCTTTCAGAGCCTGAAATAGCTGAGTGATGCCTGAGGGTATGATGGTGGGGGCTCTACTGGGATTGCAATGCATCAGTTATTTCATTATTTCTGAACATATTTAAAAGACCAGTCTCAACACAACTTGGTATAAAGGAGGGGAAAAGGAATGAAAAGGGGAAAGGTTTATATTTGTGCTTTTATCTTATATTTCTATATTATATATATATCAGTATACATATTGTCTATATTTAATCCACTATCCAGAGATATTAAACCCTTCAGGTGCCAATATAGGACATTTAACATCACAGGACTATTCAGGAATGGTTACATGTGCAGTAGACTTGGGTTTATAGGAAGCATAGTCCAAGGATTCTGCTGTGAGGAGCTCCACAGGGTGCTAGTATTGCATTAGCAACTAGTCAAAGGGAGCCTGTCTTGGCCTTTGTTCATTTCCTTCATTTCCAGAAAAGCGATTTCATACAGAACAAGAATTCAATACAAAACTAAAAAAACATAGTAAAAAAAAAAAAAGAGCACTGGGAGGAGGACTTCCCCTGAGAAGATCTGCTTCATTGGACTTCAGTCTGTTGTTTCTTTACCTTGTAAAGTGATAGTAATATCTGCTTCTCCAGTGCCTGTTGAGGAGGCCAAAGCCATTAGAGACAGAGAGAGGTGCCCTGGCAGGACAAGGTGGGCTGCAGACCTCTCCTGCCCTGTTAACTCAGTGCCATCGCCCACACATTGGATGGAAACGGACCTGGAGTATGGACTTATGGTGTTGGTGCTGCTTCGGTTCCCTTCTAGACTTTCACCACTCCTGGTCCCATCACAAGTAATTGTCCTTCCCTGTAGCAAGCACTTGTGCAGCCAGGCTCTGTGGTTTAGTTTTTCTGCATGGAAAGAAAAGAACACAACAAGAATGAGAGGTTGAACTCAGTGTGATGCTCCACATTTTTCTGGAGGCCAGGTAGTGACATTAACTATAATGCCAGAGGTAGACTTTTCATCCTGAAAGGACAAGGAAGATGAATTATATTCTTATATGAATGACAAAAATATCCATGATTGTATTAAACAGGATTAAGAACACTTTAAAGGGCAATTCATTCCCATGTTTTTAGTCTAGGCTAAATGCTCACTACGAGTAGAAGAAACCTCCTCTATTGGCAGATTATTCCATACCCATTCAATACATTTTCCAATGGCGTCCCCTGAGGGAATTCATCTTTGAACGGGAATAGTCCCAGAAGCAGGGTACTGGCTAACACTGGCTCTGCTGGAGGGTGAAAATCCTTACTCCTAAAACCAAAAGAGGTCTCATTATTTATCCACTATTTCTGTCTATATTGTACTGTTCAAAAGTCAAACCACACAGGTTATACAGAACACTTTTAATCAGCTCCCTGATTATTTCAGTGTTTGATTAAGCATACAAAATAAGGTCATCTAAGATTCATGCTTTATCAAAACAAAAATACGTATCTTAAATGTATATTGTCCACTGTACCACATTGAGTAGTTTACAATCTTTCCTATTCTTATTCTAACAAAAACTTTATAAGGGAAAGATGTCTTTTACTAATTTATAGTGGTTAAGTAACATGTCCAAAGTCACTTAACTCTGCAGCTGGCCAAGACCATTTTGAGCATCCAAGTTAGTGCTCTAATCCATGAGCATCTTTTCCAGAAAAGTATGTAGCCGCCTAAGCTGTGCAAAAACCAGATTTTAAAAATATAATAACCTGAAAATGCCTCCGGTTGCTCTTCTCCTTCACCAATAAACAAAGCAGGTAAAAGAGAAGTAAATTCCTTACAGCCACTTCTCACAAAATCTGTTTTAGGAAAAAGAAATGTTGTCCAAAGGAAAATGAGACCTATACCACTTCTAGGAACTTCTGGAAGCTATGGTTGTATGTTTGCATTATGTGTTGCTATAGTAATGCCCCTTCCCCATTCAAAATTCATCCTGTGCTGATTCACAGCACAAAAATGGGCTTTGTGAATGCTAACTCTTTGTCTTTTCATTTTAGAAATAATCAGATAGCCCAATGCCAGTTGTACTGTACCTGTCATTCTACTAAGAACATACTGAAGAAAAAGAGAAGTTATTTCTTTCACAAACATGGTATTCAAAAGCTAGGGAGTTTTAGGAAGAGGAGGCAATTCCCAAAGACGAGTGGCCATTTACTGGCTCACTCTACCCAGCCAGTCCTTCAGGACGATTTCCATTTCTGGATAGTGCAACCTACGTGCTATGACAAAGATGCAATGATGGACACCCCAGCTCTCTATAGCCGCCTGGTACTAGCAGCATGTTCTTACTCATCCTTGCCTGCATAATGCTTTGCTGTAGTGTTGTCAATGAGTACTGCAATAAATGGCAGAAATACTCTCTACTTTGCTGAGCTGCTCTGAGCTGATAGGGAAGAAGGTGTCACCCTGGGCAAGTTGTCATATGTACCCAAATCTTCTGACTGCAGGATCTCCACTATGACTTTGGTCCTGTTGCTGGCACTTCTATAGTCTCTTTTTAATTATTTTATTGTTTTTATTTTATGCCCCGCCTGGAGACGGTGGTTGGCTCCAAGGCCCTTTTACTGATGGGGATACCTGCTGAGGGGTATTGTGCAGGTGCAGTGTTCTTGCTGTCGTGGTGCACTTCCCAGTGTGGTGAGATGTGGTGTTGGTTTTGGTGTAACATATGTGCTGTCCTTACATAGCAGATGTGGGTATATGCCACAAAAGGATCCTACTAAGTTTTGTGTGAGGATGGGCCCCACCATTCCCAAAGTAAGCTGTCCCTGGTGGGCAAACATGCAGGTTACAGTGCAGAGATTAGCTCACAACAGAAAATGATACTTCAAGGAAGTACTGGATAATTAGTAATTCGGAGCTTATAGACCTCATATACTTTCCATCTAAAAATCACTAACCTTTTGGCTTTCTTCTGTCTATGGATAGGTTTAGCCTGAATCTCTTGTCAACAGCTTGTATCAACAGGGACCCTGGCACAGAGCACTAAGAGAAGTATTTATATCACTTAGTGATACTGTGCATATGCTGTCCATGCGCAATGAAGTTGTCATGTTAGCTGCAAGATGTATCGTGTCCCTTCTAGTGCTCCTGAAAGGCTCTGGCCAATGCTTGAATTCATAAAGATTACATTATTAATGTTATTCTTAGATTTTCCCCGGTGTTCCCACTAATCCTGTCATTGGCAAAAAGCTGCAAATATAGGGCTAATTTTTCTCATGGATACACCAGGAAGAAATAGCTACTGCTGGTGGAGGCCATGGAAAGACCTGTCCATCCTTGGTGCTGGAGGATTTCAGACCTTCCAGTTCACGAGGTCTCACAGGTGGGGTTGAGCTCCCTTCAAAAAAACCTTGTATTTACATGCTTATCTCCACCACAGATATTTCCTTGTCACCTTGACTGCAGCACATTGATATCTCTGTCCACTGAGAGACCGTCACTTCTCTGCTGAAGATTAGGAACTTTTTTAGCAGTGGAGAGCATGCCATGTTGTGGTTTGGGACAGAATATAATACTAGAGGTAGATAAAACTGCCATAGGCAGGTTACTAACATTTTGAAATGTGACCTGTCCACCAAAACCGACTGCTAGACTTAAAAAACTGCTTTGGATATTTAATTTCCTTGGGTGGTCATGACCTCAGCTGCGCATTCCACAGGTTATAAGGCTTTACTGCTGCCCAAACGTTCCTTACAATTTCAGGTATTTGATGGTAATTGTAAGCTCAGACTCTACTAATTACCTGCAACTTGGTCTTTTGAGGTGCTGTTCACTGTGAATCCCATGCATCAAAGCACATCTTCAACTTCAAGCAGATGAGTAAGAACTGAAGGTTCTTGTATTACAATGTTTTACTTAAACCCAACGGAATTGTTTACATGCAGAATGCAAGAACCAGTTTACTAGGTCTCTACTCCATCATGGATCTCTTATTAGGTTTGCCTCTTTCTTGTAGCTTCTTCCTACAAGCCGTTTGCCTTGCAGTTCTGCCTGTTGTCAAGAATAAAGTCCAGATAGCACAGTCTAGTATTTCAGAATCTTTTTGTGTTTAAAAATCTTAGTTTTTTACAAGGGCACTTTACTAAATTAAAAAAAAAAAAAAAAGAAAAAGAAAAAAATGCTGTCAAACCCCCTTATTAACTGGATATGTCCCTTTCAACATATTTCTTTCTACATTTAAGCTGGAAAGGATAAAATATGGCAGGTTTTTTTTATTTAATGCACAATAGGTTCTGAGTGACTTGGTATGTAAATTACATTTCCTTTAAGTTCATCTTTAAAGAAAGACTAAGAAACTATTTAAATGAAGAAGGAAAATTCGAGGCTTGTGAGAAATACTATTCAATGAATAAGACTCCCTACGAGAGAGAGTATAGTATGGTACAGGGAGCTATTAAAAATCTGACCAGAAAGTCAATCTGTGTCCTGTATTTTTAATTGAAAAACACCGTATTTGGAATGTAACAGAAAAAAAAAACCCTCTCCTCTCAGAAAGTAAAGACTCGGATCACCCAGTCCAACCACAACAAATTAAGCTAACAGCTTTAGAAATATCTCTGAGTCTGTCATAATGCTGTGTTACTAATAGGTTGTTGAGACAGGCTTTTTTGTGAAAAATCTTTCATGAACCTGCGGCACAAGCCCTTTTCAAAATAAGAAAGTCTACTTCCCTGAGGACACAGGCATTAGACAGCACTGCAAAACTGCACATTGAGCTCAGCATTATCCACAGCCCACTGACACATTCCCTCTCCCCCCCCGCCTCCGCCTCAGTGTTGGCTTCTTTGTGCCGGCTTAATGCTCTTCCCAGGATGTCTGTGCTGATGGTGGGGATGAGGAGAGGCAGGAGGAGGCAGGGTGCAGCACATGTCCCAAATTTTCAGTTGTTTCTGGTGTTTACTGTCAGGGTAGTGCTGTGTATGTGAGACTCTACCGTGTACAGTAGACAAGGCTCCTGGTAAGAGCAACTGGCAGAGATGTAGTTTCATTAATCATAAACCATTTGTGTCAATGGTAAGACTCTTCCTGACCTCAGTGGAGTCAAGATTTCAATCCAGACAGTCTAAGACTGATCAAAGCAAGTCTGCATGAGACAATGCTTAAATCATCAGCAGGAACCAGCTGACTGAATCCTTCCTGAACAGATGAAAGAAACAGTGAAAATTTGGGAGTCAATGCTTGTAAAGGCAAAGATTCAGTCTTGTGCTCTGTCAGACAGGGGATTCATGAATTTCCATTCAATCCCGCAAAATTAATCATTGTGTGGCATTAGATAGATCATCTAACCTCCATCTAGTACAAGTTTTCCACCCATAAAGTGGGAATAGTCAGATCTGAGCATGTAATTTACTGCTCTGAGAATTAACAATATGACTTGAGTCGTGTCTGGTCTAGGGGAAGGGGTCTGCAGGATTTCTTCAAGCCATGCCTTTAGGCAGTACTCTGCTGTTGAGTTTCAAGTCTTGCAGAAGATACCATTAGAAAATACCTGTGGATTTCTGATTTTAGAGAAGGCAGCTACGCACATACCAAATATTGGAATAGAATTGAGACAACCCTATGTTGGTATCATTAGCTAATCTGGTCTTCACTTAGTTAATATAAAGTTGTGCTGGAAAGCTACACTTTCACTACCATTGACTTTCAGACTCTTTTCTTTCTGGTTCATTTTACTAGCATAGTCTATATGTTTGAAACTGTGTATGCTGGAAGGAACTGCAGCTGAGAAAAATATTAAAACCACCTTGACAAGTCATCATTCATTATTAAGTTCTTTCTTTGCACAGAATTGTCAAAAATTAAAGAAGACTAGAAGCTAAAGCTAAGGATTTAAACTTCAGTTTCCATCTTTGTTAACACACCAGGTGCAGATTTTTGCACTACAATGGTCCACTGAAGAGAAAGCTTTAATGGTGTTCATCTGAAGCCTTAAATTATATATTTTTCACTCTTTACAATGGACATTTACTGCTCAAAAGCAGATAACATTCTTATCTTTCCATTTGTTTTTATCAATAAAGCCCTCCCTTTGATAGTTCAGGGATGACTGTGAATTCCACAGTCATCTTCCTTGTCATTTGTTTTTTTGGTCTGAAAGAGGTATTTGATCTGGCATGAAATAGACAGACTCAGTTGCTCTCAGTTATATACTAGCATAAATTCTCCATATCTTACTGAAACCCAGAGTTTGGTTTTTCTTTGTTTTTTCACATCAGTGTGATTTCACTGATATTAGTGAAGATCTCTCCTGAGCTGCAGCAGGGTCACCAGGAGCCCTACAGGCTCACGTACGCTTGTGAGTAAGGATTTCTCTCTGATCTAAATCAAATGCAGACCAAGATTAGTGCCACTGACAACAGCTAGATTATACATGCATAACAACACCCCAATCAGTCACTTCAATCTACACCATACACATAACAATACAGCTCTGTCAATTACATTTCAGTAATGTATTATTAAAATACTTTCTACAGTATACAAAGCAGGAATGAAAATGGTATGATGTGCAAGGGAATAAAACTGTTAAAGATTTACATAGTCTGAATATTATAATGAATAATCCTGATCCTAGAAAATTATGGAAAGATCCTTTTTTTCCCCTAGAGCTTTAAGCCCTCCATCTTACTCCTCCTTTGTCAACAGCACTAAAAAAGTAAGTGAATACCCAGAAGTAGGTCATGATTGCTAATATCCAAGGATACCAAGTTTCTGTGGTTACCTTAGCACTCCCTCCCTTTCTCCCCCTCTCTCCCTCTCTTGAACCAAAGCACAGCCCCCATACCACCACTCCACACCAATGCCGCATCACCCACTTCAAAACTGGTGCTCCCAATTTACACCCATGTTAACACACAGGGTCTGCATCACAGCTCTGGGCTTGGATCTGAATCTCTGATGCCCATGCAAATAGAGACGGGAGCTGTGGGATGCAAGGGCCAGCTGCCACACTGTGTCTGTCAGACTGTCTGTCCCCTGTCATGCTGCATCAGCACCTTCCCCGGATGATGGACAGGATGCAGTGGCAGAGCTGCCAGAGACCAGCACCCCGGTACCCACAGCCCAGACGCACCTGACTGGGTGCTGGGCAGGAACAGGCAGGCTGGCAAGTACAAGGACATCCCCTCATCCCACAGCAGCACCCAGACTCAATCAGAGATATTAGGTGCAATTCTACAGTGTCACTGCAGCCCTGGTGCCCTCACGTGTGTATGAAGGGGATGTTTCCCTTGCACGCGTTCCAGCTAGGATGACATAAAATAGACTGAGGCTGTGAACATGGAAATAGAGAGGGAAAGCTTGAGGCATAAACACAAAGCAAATCACACCGTGGCAGCTGTGTACAAAATGGGCTGGCTGTGCATTTGAAAGCGTGAGAAAGGAGCAGGCTGTGCACAGAAAGACAGGCTTCTGAGATGTGACGATTTTAGCACTGATTCATCATGGGGTAAATTTGCCACAAAGTGGGGTTGGGCCACAGTGTTTAAAGGGCTCTGCATTGATTCATGTTTGGGCAGTCTTTGTACCAGGCTTTTGATTGAATGGGATGTTCTTTCCCCTTTTTTTGACAGGACCCATGGGGTGGTAGAAGTTGCTAAGACAAATAGCCTGGCAGATGCAGTTGATTTTCAGCAGTCCTGTAAAGTACTGTCACTATTAAATGCATTGGCTCTAAATTTGGGATATATTTGCCCTCATTTGTTATTGACACCAAGGGTCATGCCAACCAGCTCCATTGTCAGACTACTCAGGGAGTGCCCACAACAACAGGAGACACCCTGATCCAAACAAGTGTGTTCGCAGTGTTTTGATTAGAGCTTCTGCTGGCACATAGCAGCACAGGCCAGCAGTGGATGTTTTAGGACCATACGACTCAAAGAAACTGAATTACTGAATCCAGTCATGATTGCAGACTTCATGTAATACTTGTTTAATCCTGAAGAGTCCAGACGACATCTACTCTACACCAAGCAGTTCCCAGCACCCTATCAGCCACCCTCTGACAGTACTTGCAAAAACTCCATCAATTTTAACCACTTTAGGTACCTGCTGAGTGTCAGATTTAAGCAACTTTCCACTTTGTCAAATTAACACTTCTCTTCTGTCCAATTTTCATTCAACTCGTATAACCTTCATATCTGCCTTCCTGTTGCTGCCAGCCCAAAAACATACCCTTGGAAGTCAGCCTTGATTGAAATGGAGGCTGTAAGTGTTTTAACTTTTAATTTCAATTATTTAGCACATGAATTTGAGAATGCCCAGGATTTAGGCTAACTGCTACATAATGTGTACAGATCCATCAGCTTTCTACCAATAAGGTGGTAAAGAAGGAAGTGACCAGATAAAGTGGGTAGAGTGAAAAGCTTTGAGCTCTTGTAGATACATAGGCTGTTCATGGAGTTCTAGGCAAAAAAGACCACCAAATGATATCACAAACTATCAACATTCACCCAGTATAATCTGCAGTGAATTGCAAAAAATGTGTTTGACTGAACCTTTCAGAAAGAAGTTTAGCCCTCATGTGACTCATTCAGGGGTGAAGAATTTGGCACGTAAAATTTGTTCATTCAGAAATCATTCCTACTGTTAAAAAACAAATTATGTCTAATTTCTCATTTAAATTTCTCTGTTCAGCTTAAGTTTGCAGCTACTGTTTCTTATGCTTATTTCCTAAACTAGAGTTTTTTAATACTTAGTATTTTCTTACCATGAAGGTACTCACATTGTAATGAAACCACTTTTCAATCTTCTTTTTGATAAACGTAACAGGTTAAGCACTCTGAGTCTTTTACTATAAAGTATTATCTCAAAATGTAATTCTAATTTTCTCAAAGCTTTTTTAGAACTCTCCTCTGCAACTTCATCACTTTTTCAATATTCTGCTGAAATTATGGACGCTCTAGCATTATCCAGTAGTTCACTAGAAATGTCACCAATGCCATTTGCAAGGGAAAAATCACCTTACTGCAAGTTATTATTCCTCTCTCTACTCATTCAAGAATCACATTCAACCCTCTTATTATATTAACATCTGTCACCTAATGAGTTGCCAAGCCGATTCTTTATGGAGATTTATCTGTAAATTGTCCAGATATACTGATTTAAATTGTTAGCTACGTCACACACACCATTTGGCATCTCCACCTCCTTGAAGTTAAGTAGACACTTCAAGGGTGCATTTTGTCATCTGTATGCCTATAACATACGGGAATGCAATTGTACATGCCTATCTGTTTCTTCTCAGGTCATAAAGCCAACTTTCCCCACCATGCCCCAGCACATCCTAGATTTGTGTTTTCTAAACTGAACGTACAATCTTTAGTGCCAATGGAGCTTTTCAGCTTGCATGGTTCTGGCATTTCACTCAGTCTCTGCAACTCAACCAGAGAAGGATGCTACAGGCTGTGCTTTTAACAAAGCGTGGGGTAATAGTTCAATCCCAGAAGGACAAGGTGAGCAGGGAAGAAGGCACCTTTAAGACAGAAAAACACTGCAAGAGAATTGGACAGAGGGCCAAAATGTGCAGCAGCAGCAGACAAAGCAGGCAGGAGACAGGTAGGCGGGGAGGATCTGCTGTGCTGGCTGCCTTTTTGGGTAAACTCTTCTTTTTTTCCCCACCATCAACCTCTGTTCTTCAGGTTATTACTGTTCCACCTTTTCCTCCACCCTACTTTCTCCTACAATGTCCTTTCTCCTGCTGCTCTTTATTCCCATTGGCTTATTCCTACTCAAACTCACTGTCCACTGCCAAAGCTCTTTGTGGAAACATTTGTCCTGCTGCTTTAACAGCCCTCTTTTGGCTCCTGTGTGTTACCCTCTTGTCCCTTCTCCTCCTCCTAGGAGATTTGAATGCCTCTGGGGTAGGGACCACCTGCAGCCATGTTCACACGGTCTCTTGTGCAACGGGGCCCCTGTGCTTGCTAATTTTATTATAGCCACTGTCCTAACAAATGTGACTAATTGCAATAGCACTGTGATGTCTAGCAGAGGAGACTGATGAAATAATTCTGTGAAACAGCCGAGCTGATGGCAAAGCAGAACAGACATTAGCAGTGCCAACCTTACATAACATTGCAGGGTGAGTGAGAAGCACCCAGAAGGAACTCACTTCTTATATCACCCCTTCCTCCCCCTTTATTAAGGGGAAAAAAAAAAAAAAGAAAAAAAAGAAAAAAGAAAAAGTATTAATTTCCTTTATTGCTGCTGCATACTTGGGTGCAGTCCCTCAGCTCGTGGTGAGCCAGGAGAGACAGCCACAGCTCTATGCCAGCTCAGGATTCACTCCAGCCCTGATCCCACACAGCTTCCTGGGTACAGAGTCAGGTGTCACCATTAAAAAATGGTTCTCTGCCTTCTGATTCATAACGGGTTTTTTCCTATCTTGCAGTAGATGTGAAATATAATTTGAGTTTCAATATATGGCTGGGGCTGCCTTTCTTCTCTTGTTAATTAGTTATAACTCTTGCCGGCTACTGATGTTTATGTTGCTTTAGATGGCTGATACCTGCTAGCTACCTTTCTGAAAAATTACAAAAGAAATAGGAAATGAGAACAGGGAGATGGACGAATGGATGGACAGATCAGAAATGCCTCTATTACAAGGAGCGAGCATAGAAAGCTTGGATTAGGGTGAACAGCTGGTGCGGATTCAATAATCAACCACTCAGAAAGAAAAGCCTATTTTTTCTCATCCCATGGCATTAGAGAACAGGATACCAGAGCTGCCAACCTTACAATTGAAATCTGCCCACACAGAATAGCAAATTCCCCCTGGCTTGCATTTAAATGCTCCTGGCTCATTATAACTCCATACAGCCTTTAATACATACATGTGGTCTGCATATTATCCTGCAAACAGAGCACTGTACTGATTCTCTCAGCATGTGTCTTCCTTCAACACCAAAGGGAGGGACGGGGTTGGGGGGAGAGAAAGAAGGACGGGAAGCTTATCGAGTTTACAGCTGCTGCTGAGAATGTTGGTTTGATTCTCACTGCTGGTCAGGATTCATTTCTGCAACCGGCAGCAGGTTGGGACAGCGAGCATTGGCTTAACAGGCTCAGAAGGTTGTTCTTCAGGACAGCCCCTTGTGAATAACACACCTCTCTAAGGAGCCAGTTCAGGGCTGGGAGCCATGCTGGTGAGGAATTTTGGTGATGTTAAACAGGGTTACCAAGACTGTCTCTGACCCTGTCAGCGACAGCAGCAGTAGCTATACTTCACTCTTCTTCCCCTACCTGACAGCATGCTTCCACCTCAGCCTGTGGATCCAGCCCTGGGAGGCTAAGATAAGCCCCTCTCTTTGTTGAAGCAGTGCCTGAGCCCCCTTTTCAGGCTGCAGACCTGCCCAGGTGCCTGGAGAGACAGGCTGTGATCTTGAGAGCAGCAGTTTGCCTGATCATGATGGTGACAAATGGGACAGCAAACTGCTGCCAAGTGGGGGCATTTTTCTCTTCATTCTGCCAGATGTGAGTAAGAGGTTAAAGGCTTGATACATCACATCTGATGCCATCAGCCAGCCAGTCTCTTGCCTTTTCAGTAAAAGTAGAGAAAATACTTTGGTTTTAATGCCCTTTTTATTTTGGAAGATCAGGATAACAACAGTGACCAGAACTCTTGTTAAAAGGCAATTTTTACCCATAACAGGGTATAGAATATTCAAAGTAAGGGAGCCCAACAGCTTGGGCTGCAGGTTTGTGGCTGAACATCCTATTAATAGTCACATCATATTCCTGCTTATTCAGTGGCTTGTTTTTTGAGGGAAAACACAGCTTGTCCCTGCTGCCCCAAAATGCAAGGAGAAGCATGGAAGGGGCTACATGAAAATGTGTCAGCCGGGGTCCCTCCTGTGCTTCTTGCAGAAAAGAAAGGAAGATATTAATGCAGATGATTTTGTTACATAAATACATGTTGTATCAGGGCCATTTTTAGCATTTGTGGGGGTGTGAAGAACTTCTCCAAGCTGTGTATCTATTTCATAGGATTCAGCTGAACTGAGGAAAAGGACAGAGAGTTTTAAGGTAAACTATCAAGATAGATTTTATTTAAGCCCACGCAATTCTGTACAGGGCTCTGCATGACAGAAAAAAGATTTTCCTAGCACCTCTCTGGCCTTAGTAATGCTTTTTAATGCTTTCTAACAGAAAGACCTCTTAATATAATTGGATAACATTAAGGACAAATTCATCATCAAATTTCAAATAATATGTCTACCATTTGGCTTCAGGGTTTCAATTTCTTTAAATTCCAGAGGGCTGCAACATTAAATTAAAATGGAATTTTAAAATCCAGAAATCTAATTTTTAGTTTAATCTCAAAGTAATTTAGACTTCAAACAGATAATTTTCTAGTCAGGAAGGAGCCCATTTTTGAATGAAAAATAAAATCTGGGGGTAATTTAACAAATCAGATTCATAACATACAGAACTTCCCTTGATTTCTGAACAGCTTTCTATCATCCCTTCCACTTTGGCCTCATGATCCCTCCATCGCTGGGGGGTGTACGTGACTCTCTTCACCGTCCCTCACATGTCTGTCTGTACAGAAGGCAGAAAGCAAACTGCAGCCCTTGGCACAGCCGTGCCAGCAGGGGACATGTTACACACACCCTAAAATGAGCCCAGGTTCTGCTGTGGGTGTTAGCTGAGGGTGGCTGGGACTGGCATGGGTAAAACTAGACTTTGCCCTACTTTCACACTGGAAGTGTCCAGCAATTGGACCAGAAAGGACATTCTCTGACTCTTTTTTGCCTGGAAATGTTCCAAAAAACATTTTTTCATATTATCTCCACGGCCATCTAAGAATATTTTCCTACTGGAAAGCAGTTTTGGGGGACTGTGTTTTACTTACAGTAAGGCACTGCCAAAGGGAATTCATGGGATTAACTACTGCTGCAGGTTTTGATCTGATTGCTTTGAAAGGAAAAAAGTTAAAAAAAAAAAAAAGGGGGGGGGAGGGCATAAAAACCCACATTTTCCTAAATCATCTCAGCTTGGCAATTTGGCTAATTCCCAAACAGTGTCTACACTCAGTGTTTCTCAGTGCTCACCATGCACTCCACACGGCAGATTCTAGCTGGGTCATCAGTAGCTGCAAGGTGCCCAAATTGAGGGAGGAGAATAAGGTTAAGGAGGAAAAGGGTTACCTAAATAAGTCTAATTTAATACTTGGCACATCCATGGCAGCACTGATCCAGAGTATTTTACAAACATGGTAAAGAATGTTAGTCTCATTTCATAAAGTCAGACAGAGATATTAGTCCATATTTTGGACATTTCACAGTTTAAGAGCTCTGTTTTTCTGCCACAGTAGTCAAGTTTCTTAAACTGATGTTTTAAATACACCCTGAATCTGCTACCTGTGAATTACTGCTTTAAGAGATTCATTTAAAGCCAACCTCTGAACTGGTGATTTAAGAGGAAAAGAAGTCAAGAATTAACTTCACTGGTTACAAAGGTGCTTTTTGGTGGCATCATGACAAGGGATAAACTACCTGTGCCTCCCATATTTGCTCTTCAATACTCAATTCCCCCATTCTGCTGATTATTTTACCTTGGATTTATTTTGGAAAGACTCAACTCCAATTGAAAACTTACCCTGCTGCTAAGGGAAGAAAAGTTAAAAATGACTGCTCAGGAGTCACCAAAGAAGGAGACAAGAGAAATGCAATATATCATAATGGTAAGGATTCCTGCATGACCCCTTAGACTCTAGTGCCCAACTTTGATCACGGTCCTAATAGTAAGAGGAGATTCAAGAGTTCAGAGAGACTTCAGAGAGGTTATAATCTGTGGGGAACAATAAAACAGTTAAAACTATGCTTTACACAGGCTGACTGCCCAAAGCCATGGTTTCTCTTTTCAGAGCAGGAAATAAAGATCTTTGGGATATCCATCTTGAGACAGAGAGTAAAACTCCTTTGCAGTAATAATGCATTTAACATGAAAGAAAGTAAAATAAGGGAAATCTCATCATTAGGAATACTGTAAAGTAAGACATACACTGGAAAGAGGCATCAAGTACCAACTATAAGGACAACTGCATGGAGAGAATAACGCATAGACAGGTCTTTTCTACCTTTTGTTTCCATTAGAGACACAAAGTTTCTCTGAGATATTTGTTTAACTGCTTGCCACACAGTAACACCACAAAAGTACTTTTCAGCATGTCACAGCTGAGATTTAAAAGAAGCTTGCAAACCCCAAACCTCACCAAACAAGTCACAGTGGCAAACAGGTTAAAAATTAACAGGACCTGTAAAAAACAAAACCAATGAAATCATCCTCTTAGACTGCCACTCTGCATTACAATAAAGAAAGTAAGGAAAATACAGAAAGCAGGGAAAATGCAGTTCAATGCCTCCAGCATGTGGCTAGGAAGCAGAAATAGATCAGCATGGGATTTTGTGAAAGTTTCACTGAATTCAGTATCTGTAGCAGCAATCCCATCTCGAATACAATGCTCCTGGCCAGTTGGGAGCCACCACTGCAGATGCAGTTGTACTCCCTGGCACCAAGCACCTCACCAAAGTGTCCTTCTGCAGACACAGCAATAATGGAGGCATGTCTGAAGAGTGAATCAACACAGCTAAAGTTTGTATGTAACTGTGGAAATGCCTGTTCTCTTCCGCCAAATGTGCTTAAGTTAGGGATTCTGAAGTTCTTGGGTCTCTAAGTAAAAACAGAAATAGAGTTCTTCAGAAGGTGTTTTGGCTTTGTTCCTATGGCCATTTTTCCTGGAAGCTAAAGCAATGTCATCATACGTCCCCACCTCCTCTTCTTCCCACCCACATCATTCATGGTAGGTAGTTGACAGCAGAACAATGTAGTGAACTGGGTTGGTGGCCCTATCTGGGTTAAAAGAAACCTTGCCAAAAAAACCAGCCAACAACCAACCAACCAACCTCACAGATATTAGATAAACCTAATCAGTTTATTGGAGGAAACAAGCAGTGCCCTGGTAGTGGGAACATTTGTTCTCCAGAGACATAAATCATCCTCTTGGGTTTATGTTAAGAATACAGATATTCACAACAGGTACTGAACCCGTTCTCCAGACCCTTTTCTCAGGGACCATGAACATTTGAAGGGTTGCATTAAAAGATACAAAGGCGGAAAAGTAAAAACAGGTAAGTCACATATTCGTAGTAAATCTGTGTGAAGTGGAATGACCTTCACTCTTCTTCCCTCATCTCTCATCCTTACAAGGAGAGAGAAAAAAGTTGATTTTACTATGTTACCTTAGCTCTTTTTCAACAGACACAATGGACTCTATTTTGTCGCTGTAAACCTACTGCCAACCAATGATATATTTGTCCTAATGTGCTACTTTGTTCACAACATGTACAAAAGTTATATTATAAGGACGCAGACACAGTATCTATTTAGTCTCTGTAATATATTACATTCCTCCTCAGTGATGTTTTAATATACCAACACAAGAGTTTAGAACCAAAAGTTTCCTTAGATAAGGGTCTTCCTCTTTATTTTCATGTATCTGTACTAGACCATTGCCCTAGACATTAATACATACCTATAAACATACATCATGTTGGTTTGCTAGTGTTGTACATGGTTGTATACACACATCTTTGCCTGCTCAAACAGGACCTGCAGCCCAGCTGAATTTGACAAATATTGCCTAGCTCTATTTAATAAATGTTCTCTTTAAAATCTTTCCTCTATAACATGAAAAGTCAATGCCCTAATTTTAAGTTGCCCTTTGAAAGTGAGCCAGTATTCAGATGAATATCGACTCCAGGCCTGCTGGTTGTTCTACAGCGGTGTTTGGAAGGCTGCTGCTCTAATGAATGTGCTAACATT
Source organism: Coracias cyanogaster (assembly GCA_033124195.1). Taxonomy (NCBI): domain Eukaryota; kingdom Metazoa; phylum Chordata; class Aves; order Coraciiformes; family Coraciidae; genus Coracias; species Coracias cyanogaster. The sequence continues at coordinate 43,116 of JAVSBS010026619.1, read as the reverse complement.
TGATACACACACTAACTAAATCAATAGCACTATTTTTAAAAAAGCATGTGGCTTTACCAAGTACACTGTCACTACCCTGTCGTGCAGAAGTTTACTAGAAACCTCCCTATATGACTAAATTAATGCATCTGGCTCATTTCTCTACTTGCTTGCCAGAATGCGTAATACCAGTCTTCAAGGACATTCGAAGTCAGCCTATGCAGCAGAAAAAAATGTGCTTAAGTTTGAAGTGTATGCAGTAGCCAGTACTTGAAACCTCCATGCTAGTGTGATTTTTTTTTGGCTCATTTCTGCCTTGCTGTTGGGACCTAACATAGCTTTTCACATCAGAAATTCCTGGTTCTGTGGTTTCTGAATGAATTGGCTGGCTATGGGCAGAGAATAAAATATGTTTATAGTAACTATTGAATAAATTAGTTCCTGCTCTGTTGCTCCTTGTCTTCAGCAGGCAAACACACTGAGAGGTTCTTAAATCTAAACCTTAGATCTAATGCAGCTCATCTAAGTTACGCTGTTTTCCAAGCAGCTACTGAAAATATCCAATCCATGTGACTGAACAGGCTAGAAACCTGTAAGGGAAAGGAATGCATGCAAGCAGCAAACCCAGATGAAATCTAAATGCAGCATATATTCAAGCACTTCTAGTCACATTGACTTGATTCCAGCTCTGAAAATGTGTCTTCTCCTTAAGGAACTGATTCAACACTATAGCATGTGGGCATATACTTGAACTGGAGACTAAATATAGCACTAAGGAAGTCAACAGTTAAGGCAAGATAGAAGATCAAACAGGTAATACTCTAATATTGTGTTCAAGTATGTCTTCAGTTTCTGAAAAGTTTCATAATTTAGGATTATAGAGCTATGCGAATCAGCCAAAACTAGTTATTCCCATTGTTTGAATCTTCAGTGCCAGTTAGTCACCAAAACATGGCATCAGCCTCATCAGAAGGAATATAAATTCCTTCATATGCATTTGTACATCTCTGTACCAGGCATAGGTTGGCTGAAAAAGAAGGCAAGTGGCTACACCAGAGGGAAAATTTAGATTTTAAGTAAAAAAAGTTTCTTTTTTCTTCTAGTTTGAGCAAGCATTGGCCATGGTAGGACTTTTTTTTTTTTTTTTTAACTTTGCCATATTTTATTTCAATGCTAAGGCCCCAAAAGAAAACATAACACTGGGAAGTTCAAACAGCACATGGGTATTCTTCCGAAGCACTGTAGAACTGATACAGAAAAGATAGAATATTCTTATCAGATGTTCAGAGGATATCCACTGAATGGAAAGTTTGGTAATTCAAAGCCTTTCAAAGAATGTTTTTTTACACAATGAATAATTAGACAGGGAAGCTCATTGTCACAGGCTGTTATCCAAGTAGAGAATAGAATCAAAGTGTAGATTCAGAGGGAGACTAGGCACATTAATGGATTGAAAGTATGTCGTAAGCACAAACTCAGAGAATTTTGGAGGGAATATAAATCATGTTCCATATAACATCTCACCATAGGTGATTAGGAATTAATTTTTTGTGGTGGCAGATTACGACCTTTGGCCTTCTGTGTTGCTTCTTGCCTTGTCCTCCTAGATGCCTGGTGGCTGTTCCTGCCAGAAAAATTATCAGGCTAGCGGGGTTGCAGTCACCAATTCATTGCAGCAACTCCTATCTCTTCAAAACATTCCCCTCTTCTTTAAGAAAGAGATAACCAAGAAAACACAGACAGCTTTAACAACTGGCTCCTGCTTCTCTTAGAAAGAGCACCAGGAGGCTCCAGGCTATGTCATTCTCCAGGCTGCCCACAGCACCACAAAAACAGGCAGGACATGCAAGTGATCCTGTGCTATAGCTGCACCACTGCCAGTGCAACAGCCAGACACACACACACAACCTGCAAGCAGCCAGAACAGCCTTCAGGAAAAGTTGTACCAGTCTTGTGGGTATCTTGGACCATATTTATGTGAAAGCCTAGGCTGAAATCTCCTGCCTTGCTACCAGTGGTAGTGAGCTAAAAGCTCTGATGGTGATGCTCTCTGCTGCAGTAGTCAGCTCTGGCCTGCTGTGATCCTACATATCTAAATGTCATTGTTCCTCTTTTTAAAAGACACTTGAGATAAAGAAGAAATGAACTGAATTTTCCAATTTATTTGTGCATCAAGCGAGGAAGTGATCCCAGTGTTCCTGAGCCCCAATGAACTGCTTTAACCCTACCTACCTCCTACAGAGGCACTGTAAAATTAGACCAAAGTGGCTTCTATGCATCTATAAATGTCTGATACTGGGAATATAGTGAAGAAAAAGACTAGCTTGCCCGATACGCATAAGCAGTATGATGGGAGCAGGAAAGAGTGGGAAGGCAATTTCCACTGCAGGCCTTTCTAACAAAACCATACTTGTGAAACTACAATCCAATAAGGAATAGGCAGGAGGGCACAGGAAACCATCTATAGATCCATGGCTCATTCTGATCCCATATTACTCAAACTGGAACAGTAACCTCACACAAGAAGTCCAGAAGCCAGTCGCTGAAAAGGCACTACATGCTGATGCCATGTGAACGATGGCCAACCAAGCAGCTGGACAGTCAGTTTTTGAGGCAGCATTGACCATGTCTGGAGAAGACCCTAGAAGGTGGAAGTGGAAGCCTGTGGAGCCAGAATAGCCATGAAGGTGATGGCAGGATGGAGCAGCAAGGAGATTTGCAGACAAACATATCAATAACTTCCCTCAGCTCACCGACCTACCACAAACATTTGTTGAATTCTTCCCCACATTCTTCTGTACTGTATTATTTAATCTGCCTCAGTAAATAGAGCCTTTCACCGAAAAGTTCAACTATTACAGACTGTTCTGTGGCCTGGCCATAATGTCAGGGTGTCTAGCACACAGATATTAGGTTAGCTTCTGGGTAGATATTCATCAGGTCTAACGTGATAGAGTACTAGATATTTTTTCTCTTCAGCTGACATGCCCTTCCACATATAAGTAATATAAACGTGCACATTTCTGCACAGGTCAGTAGACAATATCACTTTGCACCCAGAACAGGGGCCCTGCTGACTTTTTGAGCTCCTTTCACTCCTCAGGCAGTTCATTCAATCATGATTCATTTTAAGCAGATGATTTCTACCACACTGGACAATTCCTTCTTTTTTTTGTTACATGATCCCTCCAACTATAAAGGATATTTTGGCAAGATGCAATATTTTGTTATGTGCATGGATACATATTGCAGGTTATAATGATACCTCTGGACTATGATAATCAAGGGTGTTCCAGAAAGGGAAGAACTTCATTATTTATAGGCTCAGATTTTAATGAGAAGTACATCACAGCTGACAAGTGTTCCTCTAAGATCTGATACTTTACCCATTGCCGCAAGAGAAGGCATTAATATGTCTTACCCAAATTCATAGATCTGATTAAAGCACTAAGAATATTTTCTTCAGGCTCAGTTAAGACCCTTTGTAGAGGGAAACACCTGGTAAAAGCAACAGCCATCCAACAGAATGGGCCAGCCTCTCAGCCCAATGATGGTTCGAGCAGAGGGATTCTCTAGCCAAAACAAATGCAAGTTCAGTGTATGTGAGGGAAAATAGAGCAAAACCTGCCCAGACGGCAATAGGTGATGCTGCAAGAGTACCCAACAAGGAGTCAGCAGGAAACTATATGGGCACAGAATACAGGCAGATTTGGGGTGTGAAACTGTAAAGGTTCTGAATATCCACCTGCCACTCATAAGGATCATAGTACCCAAAGGATGCCTGGTCACATTTTCCTGCCCGTGTTAGAGGCACTTCCAGCTGGCAGCCCTTTCCCCTGGCATCTGATGGTGAAACAGGTATCAGTATAGGATACCAACCTGTTGCTGGGTTCTGTGGGACTGATGGAACGTGGGCTGCATTAGAGTGGGTAGAACGACAGTGCCCATCTTGTGCTGCAGTGCTGAATGTGAAATCTAAAATCTACAAGACAAAAGAAAGGCCCAGGGTTTCCTGTAGATGAGGTATTTTAATTTGCATGAATGTAAGTGACAGACACTTTGGAAGTTTCCACTTTGTATTCTGCTTTCATCTTAATGAGTATTAATTTATTTTTCCAACAAGGGAAAATCCACAGAGTACTGTATTTAGGTGGGTATGTATGTAGGTGCATATCATCTCTAATGACCGGGTTTCACTGAAAGGTTCAAAATTAATTGCTGTGGCAATTAAGGAAAGCTCCAGCAGGATCGCACCCAGGCTGAACTAAGCCACATCTGTTCCCCATAAACTGTGAGCAACAGATAGATGCAGTTGATCCTCGTCAGCCTGAACCCATCTAACTGTAGGCTCACCAGGCTTGGCTGCTCTCTGGCCAGCTCCCATGACTTTGGACATGCCCCCTTCGGCCTGGTAAAAAAGATGAAGAGTTCTGTCAGTTTAGCATGCTGAAATAGCTGGGCACCAGGGTTGGTTAGTATTGGAGCTGTTTGAGGGAGGAGTCAGGGTCCCATGGTCAGGCTGGGAGGAAGATCATGACCATGGCAACTAGCTGATACATGGCTCAGGTTCTTGTGAAATTACAGCTTGAACTGTGAAAAGCAGTGGTTTTTCTGTGAAATGAAGACACTAATGCTAACTCCTAGAGTCGTGGCAACTTTTCAAGTGACTGCCCATAACCTGAACATCAGCTGCAATACTGCCATAGAAGAGAAAATTGTCTTCGTCTATCTAGCATCTAAATTACTTGGTTTCATACTAATTGACAAACATCTTGCAAGACATGCTTACTTTTTGTATAACAGCATATTGTGAAAACCAAGCAATTCTTTTGCAAGCTGTAAAATACAGTCACTGCAAGTGGGCACCAGTGCAAATGGAGCAGCCAGTGCTAGGAAACATTATACCCCCTGACAAAGAGCTCCTCTTTGTATTTATTGTATGTTAAAACAAGCTGCTCTCTGTGAGCTCAGTTTGAGAGCCTAGAGGTGCAGTATTGAATCACACAGTCTGACGGTGCCACTGATATGCTGGAGAAAGCCTGGCACTGTGTTGCTTCACCTCAGACCAGTTCTGTTTAGCATGGGAGGACCAGACTCCAGAAGCGATGGGTACTCACAGCTGGTGTCAATGGCAGGCCAAGGCACAGCTGCCCAGCAGCTCCTGGGCTCTAAGGGCATCTCCTGCTTCCCTTCGACAAGTGCCACCTGGTCAGCCTCTCCATTGTCAATTAAACAGGACATCATGTTTACAGTGATGTTCATTAGGGTTGTACATGTATTTTGGACCTTTTAGCTCCACAGAAACTTAGTCATTTATGCAGATGTTTAGACATCTCAGGACACCTTATCCTCTAAATGAATCTAATCTCTGAACAACCTTCTCGGATATATACCGTGTCATCGGCTTTCCTGAGCAGAAATCAAGTGCTTTGCAGCTGTGTGGCCTAATAAGGCACAAGTATGTCAATGGCACAGCAGCAAGAGGAACCAGCCATGCACTGAGAGGGCAAGGACTCTGCTGTGTCATCAGGGCACCATGGCCTCCCTCAGCCCATGCTCCTGTGCCCTGAGGGTCAGCCCCATGCTGGCTCTGCCTGTGGACTTCAATAGGCCCATTGAGATGTCACAGAATGGGATTTGCCCTTGCCTTGCTCTGTGGAATGGATGTAAGAGCAACAGAGAAAATGCACAGAGAGGATTTTCTGGCCTGTCATCCAAGTCAAAAAAGGAACAGGAAAAAAGAGAAGGAGAAAGGGGAGTAACAGAGAAAGTCAAAATGAAAGCAAGCAGGGGAGATAGGCTGTAAATATACCTCCTGTATCTTTGGCCCAGTTTCCTCACTATCACAGCAACTGTCATGTAAATCTCCTTAAGTTCAATCTCACACTTGTGTGACTTCTTCTGAACCCCCCTATTCCCATTGGAAAGTTATTTTGGAACCCCACTCCTCTCATGGCTAGAAGCCTTTTAATTTCCAGCCTAATTCTATTCATAGCCATATGTCCACCAGTTCTTGTGCCAGCATTGTACCATAGCTTAAATAGTTTGTCCTGGATGATGTTAACCTCTCAGTTGTGGTTTCATGCTTAGCTTGAGCTGACTTTATGTGTGACCTGATGCCAAACAGGCATTCTTTCAACTCCCTCCAGCCTGTGGCACGGTCACATCCTGCATCTCTGCTTTTGACAATGTGGTCATGCTTCTTCCTTTATACCACATTAGTGCTCACGCTATTGATGACCTCATGGTTAGCCAGTCTTGGAAAACTCATGTAGCTGGAAAATTGACTCAGAAAAGATCCCTGATCCCACAGTTATCTAAGCATAAGCATTGGGCCAAAGGCTATGTCAGGACTATGCAGCACAAGCAGAGAGGTCTCAAAAAACCCTGTGTTAACAGCCTGGACATAGATTCGTTTAACTCAATTGTGAATCCACATCCAAAGAGAGCAAGACTTCATTCTTAACATTTCACATTTCCAGGCAATATCACACTTTTAATTTCTTCTCACCAGATAGGTTGTCCATCTTCCAGATATCCTCTGCATTTGTTTCTGCTGGACTTAATCTCTCTGGAACAGGGGATGACCAGACCTGGACGTGCTATTCTGAAGGAGGAGATCTCACCAGTGCATCTGGTGAGATCTTCAATGTCATTCATACTTCTCTAGAAAAACCTTAACTTACATGTCTTGAGACTGCAAGGTTTTTTCAGTTGAGAAAGAGAATGAAAAGGTCCAAAAGATCCAGTGATGTAGGCAGAGAAAGAGGGCACAACAGTTACATGTGATGAAAGCAGAAGCTAGAGGTCTCAGTTGGTCCCGGGACTTCATGTGCTGAACCTTGCCCTAATGTGCTCTTAGCAGCTTTGCCTTCCCCAGAGAAGTTCCTATGTAATTAAAAACCTTTCTTTGGCCAGTGGTATGAGCATCCCAGTGCCATGGAGGTAAGTGGAGACAATGCTGACAAACCAGGCAATGGCAGTGTCTTAGCTAGTGGTTTCCTCACATCAGGCAGATGCTTCTGTTGTTAAGCACAAGAACCATCTAACCATGGATGATTATGGTGGTATGTTTATGCATGTTGTTGATATAGAGCCTACATGTCCCTTCAGATGATATTTTGTAAAATGCAAGAGGTAAACAAATGAAACAGAGTTTCAGAAGGAAAATAGGAGATAATAGAAAAAAACCTTTCTCTCTAGAGAAAAAAAGAAGAAAACCCCATAGTCCAATCAACTCTTTAACTGATTTTGCATTTTTAACTCTGATAGGCTATCTGGCCACTGGTGTCTGGTCTATCATCACCCTCTCCCAAGGCCACAGTGATGCAGCATGAGTGACGACTCTCCCTTGGTCCTTTGTTCCCAGGAAGTATGTTAAATTGCCAGAGTACCTCCAAGAGTTCAATACTGAATCATTTCACACCTGATAACAAATACGTGTAAAGACGGGACTCTCCCTGGTCAGAAAGGCATCACTCCGCTTAGCAGCTAAATCATATAAACTGTGTTGCAGCTTTGACACAGGACCCTGATCTCAGGAGCTAGAAGATAGGGCCTGCTTGCGGCTACAGGCTGGCAGCACAATGAATATGCAGCCCCCATCTGTAGAAGCTTCCTCTGGATCACTTCGGTCATGCCTTAACACCACAGCCACTTCCTTCCTCTCACAACCCTGCCCAGTGCAGGACAGTGAGCTGAGGCTCCCTGTCAGAAGAGGGTGTGCAAGGGCTGGGCAAGACAGTCATAAAGAGACCCAAACTCCCTGATATGTGCTGTGAGGCTGGACTAGGTAAAACTGTACTGCAAGTTTACTGCCCACCCACAGACCACCTGGGCTTTGTGCATGTGGTGAGTCTTAGGGGAGGATGCCTCAAATGTCTGCACATATGCAGCAAAACTGCTCTGCTTCTATCTGCAGCCAACAATTAGTCTTCTGGGGTTTCTGGATATCTTACTCTGAGGGATTGTCCCACTGAGATTTTGCCCTTTGGACTATCAGAAATCTTCCCCTCAAACTACCTTTGCTTGGTTACAGAAATAAGTATTTCATTAATAAAAATCAGGAAACAAGTAAGAAATAAATAAGAGTTACTTATAATACTGTTTCAGAAAACCCTACAAATATGAAAGTGACCTAATCCTTAGATTAAAGCCATATTAGGAGGCCAGAGGGATATATAATTGCTCTACTCTCTGGATTATTTTATGGGAGTAACACTCAGAAGTACTGCTTGCCAACGGCAAACATAAACCTGGTTTATCACATCCCCAACAAAGTAGATTATGTTTTTGTGGTGCCCTTATCCACATGTTCAATCAACAGGACTGCATTACCGTCCTCAGTGACCTTCATATTACTCTTCCAAATTAAACAGCCAGGCATTAGTCCCCAACTACAGCTAAGGTAATTGGCTGCAGTGCAAGCAGTGTGACCTGGGTCAGAGCTTCATGGTGGCATCAAAGTCAATTACATCAGAAGAGAGAAGAAAAGCCCAAGCAGAGGAGACCTTCACCTTGAACCTGCCATGCATCACCAGAAAGGCTCAGTCACCCTGAGCATTTTGTGCTGAACCATGGTCCTGCCACGAATAGCATCAGGCACCAAAGAGAAAGGGAAACCACATAGCAGAGTTTCCTCAGTGCTGCTCCAATTAAGCAGTTAATTAGGTGTGATCTGGGATTGGTGTGTTGCTGCAAACTGTGGGTTTGAGGTCCTGGTCCTAGTCAGAACAAGGGCGAAGATACAGACTTAGGCTCAGTTGGAATGAGGTTATAAACTCATGAATTGATCTAGCAAGATTTCCTCTAGTGCTGAAGGACTTTACTGGTTTTACGGGTCACATGAATGTGTGTTGTAGCAACCTGTCTCCTTGATCTCATTTGGCACTGCAAACTTTGCCAAATCTGAAGGCCTTCTCTCTTCTGTGTTTTAATCCACCTGCCTTTAGCTGCCTGTGGCTTCCCCAGGGCAGACTTCAGTTTCATGAGAGACCCTCTCAGACATCCCTCCTGCTTACTTGAGTCCTGGAAAAGTTACAAAGGGAAAACGTTCTCTATTTTACAATATTTTATCATGCTTTAAAGAGGTACATATTTTAACTGAGCTAAAAATGTTTAAAGTTAAAGTTTGCAATTATTGATAATTATCTTAAGACAGAAGTCCCTAGATATTGTAAAGGTCTAACCATATTGTCCCAGCTGTGTTATTCACAGAGAATATGATACAGCTATGCAAAGCTGCTATGATTTCTAAACGTATTCAATTATGTCTGCTAGTTTTGTCCCGTTCTCCCATACTCTCCGTTCATCTCAATGTTCACTAAATAATTTAAGCTTGTTAAGTGAGTTCATGCATGCATTACAAATAAGCTCTTTGGGGAAAAAAATGAGTATTTTATCCACCTCAATGTATGGGCATAAATGTACCACTGATCTGAGTAGAGCTGTGAGATGTCCCTTTTTATCTTACTCTTCCCTTTCAGAAAAAAAACAAAAACAACCAAAAAAAACCACCCAAACTTTGGAAAATGGATCATGCAGACTAAGGGATTTCTATAGGGAACCTGTGGAACAATGCACACATTTGTGGTGTGTAGTGGGCTCCCATTGTCTTGTCTTCACACACATAATAGAGGCTTTGCCAGTGGGAAAGCTAAACAGGGAACAAATGGATGGACAGTAAAGATGATGTCAGCAGAAAGTGCAAAAACCTCCTTCTGCTTCTGTTTCTTTCAAAGGCTTGTGCATAGTAATTCCCATCCTTTGTGATATACATAGTGTATATATTCATTATATGCTTGCTAAAGAAATGCTGGCTGTGGCCAGCAGAGAGGTCTATGTAAGTGCCTTTATTCCATCACCCCCTTGAAGTCCAAACGGTATGGCATCCATGAGTGAGGAGTAAAGCACCAGCTCTTATGTTAATGAAGATTACAGTGAAGAATGGAGGGGATGAAAGCTGGACTGCTCACCCACTGACACCAATTCAGGGGATTTTCCCTTACAACACCGGAGTACTCAACTATAGCTAAGTTTCATCAGAACTTTCTTTACAAACCATTTCAGAGATTTCACAACCAGGCTGTAAAATTTACATGGAGATAAACCCTTCAGTCAGGCCGCAAACAAATGTAAAAAAGGGTTGTTATTTTTGTGTGAAAGACCCAGAGATGAAACCACTAAAGCACTGCAAATACACTTATGAGAAGCTGTGTAGTTAGAGACTCAGCTGGTACACATTCGAAGTGTTACACAGAAGTCAGATTTAAGTTAATTTACCCCAGATGATAATTTAGATTGTGAAAATTAACAAATCTTTTTCCTAGCACTTTTAAGCCAATTTGAAGCAAAATAATTATTTTCTGTTAAATACTGTGGGATGACTCAAGAAGTCTGTAGAGAGGTGATCAGTTCCTATTCACTTCCAGAGGACTTTTTCCCCAGGGATTTGAAATGGCAATCAGCAGCAATGGTAGTTCTTCCATCTCTTCCTCCATCAGTCTCCTCCACAAACTGCAAGCTGTGAGATTTTAAACATTGTTATTGCTACAAGTGGAGCAATAAAAGACATCGCTGAAGTATCACTTTTCAGACCATTCATCAGTCCTCAGCATATTTTTGGTCTTGGGAAAAAACCCCACCTACATTAATTCTTTCTTTCTACTGACCATTTGTTTTCATAACACTTGATAACAAGATTCATTCCAACATCCATACCAAGAATTCCTTGAAAACTAAAAAAGGCATCTTCTATTTATAGAATTGGGCACTAGTAGCAAGATGGAGTGTTTTTAACCTATGTGTCCTCACCAGCTCCACCCTGGGCTAATAGTGATGGAGCATCTTTACTGCTGAAGGACACAGTGGTTACCCTGAGTAGAGCAGACTTACAGCCTATGCCTTTGAAGGTTTCACCCTGGAGAAACCAAAGATTACAGAGGGGCTAGGATGTCTCTTTCCTCGTGGAGGTTAACTCCTTCGAGGAAGAGACCACGGGGAAGCTGACAGCACTGCTAACCTGCTACCTACTGTGAGCTTTAAGCCTGTCTTAAACAGAGGAAATGAATACCAAGCACTTCATTTAAATGGCGTCTTGTTTGGGACAAAAGCCAGGAAATATAAACGTTGGTTTGCTCTGCTCATCATTCACGTGACTGTGTCTTTTGTTTTTCAGCTGATGTGCAGCAAGGATAGAACATCAGCCCCAGCTCTGAATTTCCTGGCTTTTGTCAGTTGATGTTACACCCATAACATTATTCAAATGTGGGGGTTTGTGTGTTACAGATAAATGTCGACAAAGCCCTGTCTAATGCCTTTTAGGTTGCTAGGAAACCTGTCTCTGTAGCCACCACAGAGATATCTCTGGCTAGGGGCTTAGATAAGCTCTGACTTGTTTTGATTAGGTGAGCTTTATTGCAGAAAAGACAGTAGCATGCTTGACGTTGCAAAAATATGACCTGCTACAAATGATGGCACAAAGATCATTTATTGCTCACAGCTGCATCCATGGGAGAACACTAAGAGTACCTTTACAGCCTACCAAATCACTTCCCCCAAGAAAAATCCACACCCCCCAATTAAGGTATCCCATGGTCCCTTGGGACTCAGGGGTGCCGCTGCTAACACCTCTGTGTTAAAAGTCATTACTAGACTGGCTTAATTTCACATTTCGAGGGAATGGTAGTATTTGAGGTCTAGTGGGCAAAAGAGATAACTAAGAATTAGATTATCTTCATTCTTCTCTCAGCTCTGAATTTTAATGATTGTGCTTCGAAAATAAGTCTGAATGACTTACAGCTGTGGCAGATATTTATGCAACCCTGTTAATGGAGGGGGCAAAGGGACATAAGCCTCTCTGCTGTTGCACTTGGTGACCTGGGGCCTTCTATGGGGTGCTAAGGCTCTTGTCCCTTTAGACCCAGCCTGTCTCTACCTGCTTATGCTACATTGACATCCTACCCTTGCCTATGACATGCTCCAAAGGCATTTGGTGAAATGGTGGAAACGCCGTGCCCTCCTGATAACTAGTTTCTGTCCTTTACCTCCTTACTGATAGGAAGATTTTTCCCTGAATCTACCCTACTGCAATCGAAGCACTTCTTGTCTTGTCCATAGCACATATAATGAACAGGTTATCCCTTCCTCTCTGCAGCGACCTTTTATATATTTGAAAAGTTATCCTTTCTTCTTCAGTTAACTTTTCTCTAAACAAAACAACCTAAACTTTCTCAGCCTTTCTTTGTAAAGCATATTTTCCTGGACCTCTGTAACACCACAGTGTATTGTCTGTGAAGGCAGGTCAGATATTCTGCAAGCTATAGACAAAAACAACACCACCAAGGTGAAAGCACAGGTCTGATCACAGGCTTAGTCATGCTGTACCTGTGAGCTATGCAGTTTCTGTCCAGGTTGCTGGCAATAGCTTGGGATCACATAATCTACTCTTTAACCAGGAAAGGATGAGGTAGGCACGTCTGATGATATATAGGGTTGCCAGGGGGTAGTCATGTCCAGCTGGAACAGCCAAAACTACATGGTAGAGACCTTGGGTTCATGCTGGGGTATAGGCAGATGCAGGACTTCCAGTTAGGTCTAAGCTTACATTTACATATTTATATTTAATGAAGTGAACAGCTCAATGAAATACCCTTGTGCGACAGATGCAAGTCATATCAGTCAGAAGAGAAAACACGGTTGATTGCTAATAGAGTTTATAAAGGCTCTCCCTAAATTCATGGCCTATTACACCAAATGTTCCATTCATGCAGAAAGTGTGATCAGCCCGTAATCGTAGCATTGTTAAAGAAATCTCTGCTTATCAATCTATCTCTGGTAAAGCTATTACAGGAGTTAAAATGTGATCCAAAGGGTGAAAACAACCAGACTCTTTCCAGCTAATTGGGGAAGTAAGTTTCAGAATAATGAGTTTTGCACTGAGAACTCTGCAGCTGGAGTGTTTCAGCTGGGAGAGCTCGGTACAAACAGGTAATTTCCAAACCATTCAGTATATAGGTTAATATTAACATTAGGCTTTGCACATTTAACTCAACCATCTAGAATGCGATGATCTGGTATGCTTCCCTGCATTCATGGTTAAGCCTTGGGTTTGTGTACTGTGTTCAAACACACCATTACAGTCCTCTTACGGAGGAAACAAAAAACCTGTTTACAGCGTCTTTGCAACACACACTTGGACCAAGCCCTGGTCCCTTGGCTACCCTGTATGATTTGGCCTGTATCTGTCAGCATGTGAACCATGGCCATGCTGTAGGTCTCTGAAAACAAACCTGGCATCCTACCAGTCTCCACTGCTGTGTGCAATTGAGGGTGAGCATGCCCACACCTCCCCTGCATCGAGGTCAGAATTCATTTGCCCCATGAACAGTAGAGGACCACACCAGCGTCCTCCTCATAACGTGACCAAGCTAAATAAACGAGTGCAGAGGCTGTTTTAAAAACACACTACCTGCTTCTGCTGTGATCATGTCTGCTGCCATTGCTTTCTCAGCACACGATGACAGAGTCCCACCACAGAAAACCTCACGCATTGGGATGTAGGCAAGGCCAGCTTAAGCTGGGGCTACGGCTGGCTACACACAGATGCCTGTTAGAGCTGATTTTGGCCAGATGGTGTTTGTGCACTACTGTTGCCGAAATTATATGCCTGGCTCTTAGCTGCCAGCCAAGCTGTGACATAGCAAGTTGTTATATGGAAGTGCTCTCAGAGCCTGGATGGCATTGTTGGCAAACAAGGATGGGAGGCTGCTGGTGGAAAAGGCTGCTTGCGTGTGTGTGTCAGTGAGTGGTACCCAAGGCATGGGTGAGATGAGTTTCTTTTGTCCCAGCCCTTGAACCGCCCATCTCCAATGAAGAATGCCCAAATCGCACAGTGTATCTTTCCTAAACATATTTGTACCTAAACATAACTTTTTACTCTCATCTGCTGATATAGTTGCATGCAGATGACTGGGAGACCATGGCCAAGTAGCAAATCTGCCTACAAATGGACTGCATAGATGTACCCACAGGCATGGCTTGTGTTCACAAGTTCTAAGAGGAACAAGTACAATTTCTCCAGCTGCCATCTGAATAGTAGCAGTTTTGGCAACTGCACACATGCTCTTACAACTCTACAAACAGGTACTCAGAAATACCCCAGATTCATCTGTTTACCTCATGAAAGAAGGGAGGAACCAGTCAGACATATGACAACCAATTTCTTTGATTGACTAGTGACACTTTGCCTGGCTTTAAACTCCACTGGTTTGCATATCTTGTTACTGCATCACTGGGACTCTGTACTGACTGGAGGCAGTGGAAATGAGTAATCAAGCTGTATGTTAGCTGTATACTGATGTGATCTCAATTCCTTATAGACTCTGGTTCCATGAGTAGGTAAGATGTCTTAGCTATGGCTTGCTGTCAAGCAGTGGTCTTGCAACCTAGCCACTGCCTTATATTTCTTTTCCTTTTGCATTCCTGTTCCTGACCATTCACTTCCCCCTCCACCTCATTTGCAAGCTTAGACACTCGTTGGTCCAATACATGAGTGCATGCAGCTCCTTAAGCCAGGAAAAAAAAATATCCACTTTATTTTTGCTGAGTTAGATTTCCTCATGGGTGTAGGTCCTAGATGGGTCTGACAAGCACCAGAGCTGACACAAGGTAAACAACGGGCATGCACAGTTGGAAATGCAAAAAGTCAGGGGACAGCAGGACCTCCCCCTCCGGAGGTGGATGGCCATTAAACTAGCTCATCCTGTCTTGCAGGATTGTATCTCTCTGTTTTGGCCATGCACTGAACAGATGTACTGACAATAAATAGTCTAGGGGATATTAAGCAATTTCCCCTTCAAAAATTCAGCATCTAACAAAAAGGTCCCTTCTCAACTCATCCTTTTTAGAAGAAAGCCCATGGTGAAGGCAACAAAACCTTCAGCTTAGTGATAGAATAAGCTCTGCCATAGTTAAAAAGACCAACGTGAACAACTTTCTTTACTGCTTGTCATATATCATCCTCCAAAACTATGCAAAAACCTCAGGTTCACAGGAACACAGAAAATCAGGGTTGTCTCTGTACTCTCAGATGTGTTTCCCAGCCTGTTTACCAATCACCTCACCTAAAGAGCTCAGACAGCAGAGAGGTCTTTGTCAAAAAGTTGACAGCATTAAGAGGTGAGGTACCATGCCCATTGATTCAGCTCTTCCTTCTCTGACTTGAGTATTATAAGCAACGCTCCATAACAGGCCAGATACCTTCTGGACAGTTTCCACAGGCCTTAAAGATGATGTCTGACACAGAGTAAATGGTTGAGGTCCAACTAGAGTTAGTGAAGAGTTTTTCCAACTTAGAAATGGAGCTCTCCTCAGAGATGCCAGCCAGACCTGTTCAAATTTGTGAAAGTGTGTCTAATTTACACACTTTCAGTATGTCTGCTATTATTTCCTCCATGAGGCTGAACTTTTTAATGAGATTAATGATCCATGGGTCACCGTGATCAATGATTGATGAGGTTCTCAGCAAAATCAATTTACTGTTTCTTTCTACCAAGGGTTGCTGCCACTCTACTGCATCCCAAACTGGGTCACAATTAAGACAATGTAGTTTGATCTGTTTTTCCCTGACCAGATGCTTCAATTCAGTGCTTGCAGTCTGTTGAATACAGTTTTCTGATAACCTCAAGGGAGCCTAATGGTAGCAGTGCATTAACCCCCTGATGCTAATTTGCAGGATTGGATATCAGCATATGCAAATGAATTAGATTAGTTCTTGTTTTCCAAAGGTATCATAAGATATCCCTTAAGCTTTATGTACTTTTGGACATGATTTGATACATTAACATTTAATTTCCACCAGGTGTGGTTCACCTTCCTGTGAGGTAAAGGGCTTACAGCGTGACACAGATCTTGTGCCTCCCTCTGCTAATAAGAAATACAAGATCTAGTTTCTCTCTCCTCTTCCTTCCCCCACTGCTTTCCTCCCACAATGTTTAAAAAAATCTGACAGTAATGTAAAAAAATAGTTGTTGTAGGGCTCTTTTTTCACTCAGTGACTCCCAGATCTCATTCGCTACCTTGATGTGACAGTGTTGTTGGGAGCTGAACAGCAAAACTGTTTTTATTACTTTTCTTCACCCTTGTGTTGCCCTGGGAAAGCTGCTTTACCTCAGCTCAAATGTAAGAACAACTAAGAGGAGTCTTTTGCCAGAGTCCCAGACTTGTGCGGATCCTGTCACCTGCTGGGATGGGATTTGGGGATATTAATCAGCCCAGTGTGAACATTTGCCCTGTGGAGGCCCTCAGGACAGTTCATAGCTTTGCAGCTCACCACGTTGTTTGATTTATGGAGTTCCAAGTGACCTGGCACATAACCACTGCCAATATTTAAGATCATAGATTTTAAAGGTCAGTAGGGGCCACTAGCCTTCATTATACCAGAAATCAAATAATTTAATCCAGTAAATCCTGCCTGAAATTCAAATCTTGCCATTGAGCTGGAGCATATTTTTTCAGAAGCTGGTCCAAACTCAATTTAAAGATTCCATTTTAATGAGGTATCCCACTGAGCTCTCTGTGTCCCTGTAACCCTCCTTGTGTCAGAGCCATGTGTGATGTGTTTACATCTCCAGTCTTACTTTAGAGTTTTGCTTAAAACACTGCTGATTTTGGTTAAAACAACGTTATTTACCTAGGGCTGTCTGTGTATTCTGCCTTGCTTAAGTAATGGGTTTACGATGTAAATTAGACAGATAATACTGTCCATAAACCATACTGCACGATCAGATGGCAGACTAAGCTTAGAGAGATAAAGATTTCATTTTTAATTAAAACTGCTACACTTCTGTGTAGTGGATTAACACTGAAAGGGTCACGAGAAGAACTGAATTTAAGTAGGATTTAAATGATGAGAAAGTGGCCATTTTTGAACAATCTAATATCATTAAAACTGTGTTGCTTCCTAATGCCTTCCTTGCAGGACTCCTAAGTGTTAATGAAAGATAAGATAATCTTAAAACTCCTTAAAGGTAGTAAAATGTCATCCTCATTTTATTGATACAACAACGAGCATGTGGAAGGTTAAAGTAATAATTAAATCATATTTGGCTTCTCTTTTGTGATCTTCATCTTGATGATGAGACTGCATTTTTGGAAGCACCTGATACCCACAGCTTCTACCAATTTCTATGGGAGTCAAGGGATCTGCATCAGCTCCAGAAATCAAGCCACAGTAATTATTTTAGGTAAATTATGTTTTTCCCTCAGAACATGTGCACTTGGCAGTTAAGCTGCCACACAAACACGGAGCTTTAATTCCCACAATACCAAGTTCTGCTGGCCAGCTTGCCCCAGAGGACTGTTAGTAACCAGAGCTGCCACAGATGTCACACTTGCACTGAAACATCCTGGCTTTTCAATGAAAAGCAGCCTAGAATATTTCCTTTCCCCTAAACGCTCCCAAGCTACAAATTCTTGAGTCAGACTGATGTAAGCCCACCTTCACACAGGCCTAAAGATGAATTTCTCCCTATTAGACTGCATCTGCTGTTCAGCTGACAACTGTTAACAAAGCCTAGTATAATGGATGGGTAACTTCAAATCTAAAACTTGCACATTAATTCCTTTGCTAAATACTCTGCAATTAGACATAAACTGAGGAAAGCAGAGACTGCAGTATTGTATCACTAGGAAACATGTAGGGAGAAGAAATCTGAGCCATCCTTGTTCTATCAAAAAAAAAAAGCAGCTGAAATATTTCCCCTTGTATTCCTCAGGTATGTAAGAAAACCTGAATCAGCATCTCAAATAACAAAATTATAATAATTAAATTTCCACATGCATGTTTACAGCAGTAGATTAGAAACACCTTTCACTTCTCAAGAAAGTACCAATTTTCTTCTGGAAAAAAACCGTCTGTTGAAAACACAAAACTCAGTGTGGTTACAGACATTACAAAACAGAACAACTATTTGGTATTAAACCTGAATAAGTGATTTGAATAATCAATATTTCTATGCTGGCACAAAAGGAAAAAAAAAAAGGAGTATAACCCTGCAGATGAGACGGGGGGGGAGAGAAACAAACAGAATTCATCACCTACGATTTCCTACAAAGTGACTTAATCCTGTGAAAGCTTTTATATGAGACAAGCTATATGAAAACCAAAATATGTCCAATGCTCAGGCTAGAAACACCTTGAAAGAGAATCGAATTTTCTTTAGATATATCAACAGCAAAATGGCATCCTCAACCTTACAGAGGGCCTCTAGGCAGAGGCAAGGTTAGTTTATAGCCACAGTAAATAAAATAATGCTTACCCCATTGAATATCTCAGAGGAAATTAATCTTTAGTTTTATAGAATAACTGAATAACAATCACATTAAGCAGCATAAGCCACACTCAAGACTAGTGCAAGCAATGCTGGCTATCCAGACATTTAGCAGCTGGAAAGAGAGCCCTAAAGGTGCATATTTTGCCCCCAGTCCTCCTCACATCCCCAATTACATCAATGCATGAGATTGCAGACGCAGCCAGGCTGAGGGAGAACCCAAGCCTCCACCTGCAATTACCTACCCCCATCATTTTATGCCAGTAAACTCTGCAATGCAGCAGTGAGTACTCTGCACTTGGGTAAGTGTTTGCTTGTCTCTCGATGTCTGTGCCAGTGAACGTGTGCAGGCAGCAGGGAGCTTTAATAAAGCAAACTCCGCAGTAGACTGCAGAGCAGGCTGATTAACAGTTTGAGTGGTACCAGGGAGCATGGCAAAGCACTCTGCCTCCCCTCCTCCACCCAGCCTTAAACCTGATAGATCAAAGCTTTGACCAGCATCAGGTGGCTAAAACACAGTTCATTAACTCATGGTGCTTTCTGTCTGCTCACCATAGAAAGGCTGCAGGAGCTGCTTATGATGATCACATACTAAATGTGTTTACTGGAGTTCAAAACAGCTTGTCTCCCTCATGCCAACACCGCCCTTTAAAATGATATTAATTAAGCCAGCAGCTTTAATACAACAGGCAAACTGCATATAATCAGTGATTATAGCAACAGGCAAGGACATGATTTCCCAGAGATGCGGGTGAGAAGGGGACAAAAGCAAGACCTTGTTTTTCCCATTCAGTTTTGCCTGGGGCTCTGACTTGCCCCAATCTCCCTCCCTGTTCTCCCAGGTCCCATGGGTGGTCACCACCTTGTATCAAGGTCTCCAGAGGGACATATGAGTTGAGGGGAGAAAAATAGTTTCTCTTACCCTTCTGTAATAAACCAGCTAGGGAAGGAGACAGGTTTTCCCATTCCTGTTTTCAGACCAAGGGAAGGCAGAGACATGCAGCAACAGCAGGGTGCAGTCATAGTCACTCCAACTGCCCTCACGTAGCAAAGTGGGGGGCAGCCAGCTGGGCTCAGCTCCTCAGGGTGGGAGCACTGCTGGGGAGGTGATGCTGGCAGACAGGGCAGCAAGGGACAGCCTCTGGCACATAGCAGGGACCAGGACCCCAGTGTGACGAAATGCTCATCAGGCAGAGAGTGATGAAAAAGCAGATTTACCCAGCTGTACGTTGTTTACCAGAATGAGATGGAAACCAAATTAATAAATTGTCCCAACTCCTGTCCACACTCCCACTCAGTGTATTTGCTTTTTTCCCTTCTGTCTTTGCTCCTGCCCTCCCACATGAAAAAAGCAAAGTTATTTGTTTATCTTCCTCACAATCCTTTATAATGCCTTATAAAACCATTAACCAGGGTTCTGGGCCAAAACCCTATTTTACAGCTGTAGAAAATGCAGCTCGGAAAGGCAGAGTGACTCAGTCAGGATTCTATAGCCAGCCCACATCAGAACTAGCTTTCAGTACACATTTTCTTTGTCTCCTAAAGTGAACCTTCTTCCACCAGTACTAGAACTTTCCACCAGAGGTGGAGTTACCCATCACACTGAACTTGCTATCTTTAACCACTTGGGTTTTTATTCTTTGTTCTTCTGAGTTCTGCATGTTGCAGGATGTAAAGCTGAGTACATACTATTGTTCACTTTAGCTTTGTGCTGGTGAAAGAACAAGCACAAAGGAGGAAGGGGAGAGAAGAGAAAAGGGGGCACCTTCTTGTATAAAAGGCTCTGAAATCCCATATGGAAAAACTCTACAAAAGTGAATAAATGTGATTCTAAAAGCCTATTGAATTTGAGAGAGAATAATCTCCTTCCCACATCGTTTTCAAACACCATATAGACTGGTGCAGTGTTCAAGCACCTAGAGAAAATAGATCAGCCTCTTTTCAATGATATGAATTTATCTATATAAAACTATTGCTTTCATTTCCGCTAAGTACCTTATGGAAAAGGCCTAGGGAAAAGGATGAAAAGATAACTAGGAGAACAATTTTGGTTGGTTTGTTTGGGATTTTGAAGTGGTTGTAGAATAGCAAGCTTTTATAGCAATTACTATTGCTTTCTTCTGCTGATTCTCAATGGTATTATATTTGTTTATTTTGTTTATAGGCTTTTCTGTGGCAATTGCCACTACAGCATTGGGCAGGGAGTTTTTCACATAGTGTGAATGCTTGCTTAGATATTTTTTGAGATGAGTAGCTTGCTTGAATATTTATCTTCACTACATATGGAGGTGGCTGTGCTCATAAGAAGGCAAGTTGAGTCTTCATGATCATTTATCTTGCTGGACAAAAAATCAGGAAGCTTAGGGAAGGGAGAGAGCTGCAGAAGGCCTTTTCCTCGTAGCTGCTGCAGGAGGCACACAGGCTGTCAGTCTGCCAGAAAGGGCCACAGCTGTGCCAGATGTGCGGTGATATGAGCACAATGAAATTCAACATGGCATTCAGGCAGACTAATTTCTCCACACAGAATTCAGTAAAACTGTTCCCAAATCATCCTGCTCATATGTGCATGAGTACAGGTATGTTACATAAAAGCAATGTTTTCCCTGGAAGCCCAGAGGAAACATTAAATGACTGTGTGCACTGATGACAATGGACACTAGGCTGCCCAAAGGCAGCTTTTAGATTATAAACTTGTCAGCTGTTATATGCTACAACACCTGGGCCCAAAATTGGAGCTAGCGATCTAATAAGACAGCTTGGTTATGAGCAGAAACTCCAGTGTCTTGACCCTAATCATATCCCTTCTTTAGATGATAAAAGTCTTTGCCTACTCACTTACAGTTTATTTCAGCCACCCCCAAGTTGTGCAGTCTCACTGGCAGGGCAGAAGTCAGCACTGACTCGTGGGTACCAATCCTCAGGCAGAAAAAGTTTCCTGCTGGTGTTGAGCAAATTATCTGTCACTTAACATGTGACATTTTTCTCTGTCCTGGTGAGCAGTCCCTTTACTGCTGTCACGTGTGTGATGGGACGCATAGTCCTATCTCTCTGAGGAAGCCCTCATGTCACAGTGACAGGCAGATAACCCAGAGCTGCTGGGCTTTTCTCTAAGGGAACATCTGGGCTGAGAATGGCCACAGAAGACAAAAGGGGAGGTTGCCTTCTCCCTGCCTCTCGCCTTGCCCACTTGGGCAAGGCTGGGAGCTACCACTCCTTCATATCCCCAGGCCCTTGCTTATCCAGCCATAAAACATGGATAGCAATCACTCTTACCTCCCAACAGGCCTGGGAAACTTTGTTTGGTAACACTTATAAAATGCCATGACTGAGAGGCAGCGTAGAAGTGCAATGCTTTAATTAGTTATTATTGGTTCTCTAAATGTGTGGAGGGAAAGGACTATTGCAGGGCCCACATTGGCACCTTGGTAGATTACAAGACCATCCTGCACTGCTGTGTTCCCACGTACCCTGGGAAGGCTACTCCCATACACTGTGTCATTGCATGGCAGCCTAAACTCACTAGGAAATCACAGCGTAAAATAACATACTAAGTCATTTGCAGCTTCTCACCTTTTGGACAGCATTTTTCCATGCGCTTGTATGTTGTTTCCATCTTATTTAGGGCCTCAGGGCTGACAGAGACCCAGGCTGCTGGGCATGGCTGAGTCCAGCCCTGAGCTGTGGGGCCAGGCTGGCATCACAGGTATGTATAGCACCTAGAACAACGGGTTACAGCCATGATGCAGAGGAGTGATGGTCGTAACATTGTAGCACATGAGTTAGAACAACTTTTGCTTTATGTATGGGGCTCTTTCCACAGATTTCCCTGGGTTTCAGCTCAGCTCCCAAATGCAGCTCCCGCTTTCAGGCTGCCCCAGCTCACCCAGTAGCTTTCAGCTCTCTTACAGGTGACAGTGGCAAGCACACCACTTGGAGCCCTTCCCATTCCCAGGCTCATTTTGGTGCTGCTGTGGAGGCTGCCCAGGTCTGCAGTGAGTTCAATTAGGTGAGATTAGAACTCCATCTCAAGCATCATCATCCACACTATGAGTGCCCAATATGCCTGGACTTCAATGAGTCAGTGCTGGCTTTTAATTAATGAAGAATTTTCAAGGTTCTTAATTAACCCTGTTAATTTTGCTGTTATGTTTCTTAAAGAGAATTTCTGAGTGAAGGTTTCTGGACTCTTTCCTGCACCATCTTTCCCATCCACAGCAAGAAGTGGCTGCATCATTCTTGTGGGCTGGATTCATGGGTTTGGGCTGTGGCTTTAACCAAGCATGCTGGTATCTGTTGCTTTGGTGTTCGCCTCTTTCTTACCTTGACAGGTTTTATGAAAGGCATCAAGAGAGCATTTACCAGCTCCTTTCATGCACTCTGACAGAGCCAGTGTGTGTCACAGTGTGAGATTCTCTTCCCACCTCCTTGCCCCTCTGATGTCTTGCTCTCTGTTTGCAAAGGCAGGGGTTTTATTCTAAGTGTGCATATTATTGTCTCACTCTTGGCAAACTCCAGAGGATGTCTGTATATCTCATCATACAACCTGACACAATATCCTTTCCAGATACTGTTCTGTTTCATTAACATGTTTCTCACTACTGCCAGAGCCCAACAGAGTTGTAGGAATAGTGGCTAAAGAGTGCAAAAGGCAGTGATGAGGTTTTTTTATGTGTGCCTATATGGTATTGAAGAGCTTTACGTATCATTTCTCCATGCATTGTTCCTGCTCAGGCTGTTGCTTGTGAACATGTTCTGTCTGACTCCTGCATCAGCCACAGTGTGTCTTGATTTCCTCTTAAATCAGTCTCCTACCATTTTAACCCTGGCAGCCTTTGAAATCAAGAGGCCACTGGAACAATAGGCAGAATTTATACTGCAGTTTTTGTCTTCACAGCATTTTTCAAGCAAGAATGAATCAATCTTTAATGCTCCCTTATGCAGGAAATGACAAAGGACTGTAAAGCTGATTTTACGGACCAGGCTCAGAAAACCTGAGAGACTTGCTGAAAGCCACAAGAAAAAATATGGCCCAAACTGCAAAAAGAGTGGATGAATTTGTGATGTCCTGTACTACTGAATTTTTACATCCACATTATGTTCCCAGACAATACCTTTAAACTACTAGGCAGTTTATTTTCTGTGTCCTACACTGCATCGCTAACAACAGAACCAGGACATTTGCTGCCACCTCACTGTGTCAATGATATTCATTGATGTAACATTCTTTCAGTGGAAAGGGAAATTAATTATTGGAAGTAATAGGGCATATGATGACCCAATGCCTGGCAATCCTGAATGCCTTGGTGGAGTGCAGGATGTACTCAAGGCTGTACACAGGGAAAGGTCTTTGTGTGGAAAATTATTCCTCAGGTCTTCAAACCACTCCCTCCCTCCCCCATCATTACAAAATACTACCAAGTGGTTTTCCCATGCTGCTGACTCTGCTGCTCCCCTCTCCTGTGTCTCTTTCCTTCTTCTAATATAGCCAAAAAATTTGCAGATTCATCACCATATATCCCGATTTCAGTCTCATATTAGTAGGTAGCTTTGTCATTTTGCAGATCAGGGTGCATCTGCACCTTAGAGATTACTCTGGAGTTTAGATTATCCTTTCCAAACCCTGTTCACAGGGTGCTTCTCTGTGGGATAATCATCCACTTTGCTCTCTAGGAATAATGATAGATTGGGAATAAGTTATTTGTATTGTATATTACCTAGCTGAATCTGCTGTGCAATGATAGTGGGCCTGAAAATTTCGTTAAGCTAGTGATGTGGTAATATAAGAAATTAGATAGATAAAAAGTGGTTAACAAATATGAAGGACCACTGGAAGTTTTGGAAGGCAAATATGGTTTAAAGTCTAGGAAAATGTGGAAGCGTGTTACTGATCACAATCCCAGCTCTGACACCAATATGCTTCTTGAGCCTGGATAAAATAGTTATGTTTTGCTGTAATAATTTTCTGAAAAATTAGTTAATTTTTCTATGGTTTAAAGGTGGGTTATGAGATGAAATTGTTAACTATGTAGAGTGTTCTTACCATATAAAATGCAGAGTAGATGATTAAAAAAAAAAGTCAGCTTTTGGGTCATTGAGAATCTCTACAAAACCAAAAACATCCCCTCAAAGGAACCAGGAAGAGGTTTGTAACATGGGTTCTGCCTTTAGCTTGCACTTGGAGATAAAAAGGACCCATACAGAAGAATGTGACAGCCTCTCCCCGACCCCTTGAGTATTTCCTGAATATTCCCAAAAGATGGGGGATCCAACAGCATCCAGAAACTGCAGGTGCATCTTATGTTCTCGCACAAGTGGAAATAGTCTGCAAAGGGCTCTGTCACCACAGTCTTTCCTCAATAGATGTGACTTCATATTTTCATTTGGGCAAAGTGAATAATTCCAAAAAAAGGTAGGGAATTTAACAAATGCTCCAGGACAAAGCTACATAATTTGCTAGAAACTAATGAATCACATATAGTCATGCTTGTCTGTCCTCCTTTTTATGAGTGCCTATACCCATGGTCCACCGCACTTCAGTTTATTAAAGATCAGAGATCCTGTTTTAACTTCAAAATCAGGGATATTAAAAAGACCCAAAGCTGCCAGCAAACCCTAAAGAAGTTGTGCTGCTTTTCTCCATTTAAATTTTCACTTGCTTTTATTATTTTTCCTATTTCCCGTCAAAGCTGTGGGAGGCAGTGATGCCTTTGGACTATTGCCCTATGTCTTTTCATTCTGCCTTTTTCTTTCACTTCTGGCCCATTCTGGAACAGGAAAACAATGTGGGTGGCAGAAGGGCAGCTTTCACCACTTCATTAAAGCAGCTTTTTTTTTTTTTTTTTTTTTTTAAAGTTGTAATGCCTTGCAGAGTTCTCATACCCATTAATATATGATATCACACCTTTCTTAACGGCATTTAGCTATTACTATTTTAGACTCAAATCCATGCACTTTTGATTTAATACATTAAACCCATCTACATCCCCATATATATGTTGCTGCTAGCCAGTCAGTAGCTGAGTAATATATAGGTACATCAATGATGCATTGTTGTAACATATCACCAAAAAGATAGTGTTTGCATGATAGATTAGTGCCATATATTACCTTAGTGAGGCATTTTTTATGATGTATTGCCCAAACAGTGTCACTGGAAAAGAAGCAACACATAAGAAATGGTAGATTTTAATTTACTACATTAAAAAAAAACACTTCTGATATTCTTAATACAATAATAGATGACCTAGTCTGAAGTGGAAAAGATATGATATTAGAAGAAGGGTCTGAAGCAGATATCTGAAGTGCAATCCAGTGGGTCAGAAGGCATCACACAGACTCTTAAGATATGACCTATATCTATTTACACCAGCATACAGAAAGGAAAGTAAAAGGCATGAAAGGGGAACTAATTTTTATTTTCAAAATGGATGTACATCTGATTAGATAGGTGGGACCTCTTTGGCTCCAAGTAGGATGTCTTCATGGTACAAACTCCAGCTGATTCCAGATCTGGAGTTTCCAGTTTACAGATCCATGAAACACTCCCTCACTGGAGCTGCAGGTGGAAGGAGGCATCATTTTTAACGACCTAGTTATTCACTTTTTTTTTTTTTTTACACCAATAACGCTGATCCATCAGAAAAGAAAAAAGTTGAACAGGAGTATGGTTATATGGATAAAGCATAATTTCAGGCTAAATGCTGGCTAATTAAGAAAGGTTGATATTTCAGGGTAAGGCTTTTGCCAAAATCCAGCTGGCTTGATCCAGCTCTACTGCTGTTTGGCTTGGTGTGACCAGCTGTGCCCCAATACACATGCTTGTTTTGTAGGGAGAAAGAGGTATGGAACTTCCAGCCATTCACCCTCTTTACCTCACAAACAGTTGTGATGCAAGGCACAAACCTACGGTTTTGCAGCCATAGGCCATTAGTTCAACCTTTGTTGGAGTACAGGGATATTTGATTGCAGAACTGCACCTTGTATATGCTGTTGCAGGCACTTAACAGGCGTAGCGTATACAGCTCCTTGGCTGGACCTGCACCCTACCACCCGGAAGGAGCAGGATCTCAGTATGTGCTGGTGGCTTCTGCAAAGACAGTGTTTCAAGATGACTGCTGAAGGCTCTGATAACTGGTCACATATAGCAAGAGTGTGTGTTGGGGCAGCAAGAAAATAAAGGAGGGGAAAGGAGACAAAAACGAGTGAGCTTAGCATCAAGCTGCTGAGGGCATCAGTGGAGTGAGCCACCTCTAATCATATGCCATGTAGGACTTCTGAAAACTGCCATGATGAAAGCATTTCTTTCATCCCTGGCTGCATATACCCTAGTGCTCCAAATGAAGATGTTGCAAGACAAGAGGTCACATAAACTGCTGAAAAAATAAAGCTGGTGTGCAAAAAGCATTCATTTCTTCAAGAAAAATACTGCTGTGTATTAAATATGAAGTGTCTTGAGTTGTCTGATCATGCTTTTCCTATGTGTCCTTCCACTGACATTGGCTGGAACAGTGAAGTGAATAATAAGGAAAAAAAATAGAAAATAGAAAAAATAGAATTATTGGTATTAAAGAACAAAATCCCTGTTCACTGTTAATATCCAGTTATGTAGTTAACGTGTACCTAATGTAGAAAAAAAGCACTAAGTAGATATTGTACTCCAGGCAGAAAATATTAGACTTTAATTAAATGAAGTAAACATCTCATTAAATGCCCATTTTCACAGACACTGATGAACATTATTACTGAAGGGGCAAAGGAAATAAGACAATGAATAAGGTAAAATGTATTCCTTAACAATTCTGAGTAGTAAATACTTCCTGTGACCTAACCAAGTATAATAAGGAATCCTACTATATTAAAGTACCTTTAAGGATGCAAGAAAACTGATCTCTGATCAACTTAGCTAGAAATCAGACCACACATTTCCGCTTGGCTTTTTAAAAACTCCTACTCTCATTATAATGCACCATTGGAGGAGATAACATTATTTATTTTAGGATATGTCACACTAGGAGAGCAGAAGCTCTCAACTGCAAGGCAACCTTGAAAAAGGTATGGAGAAATTTGAGCAATAAAGACCTCAGTTTTAGAAGTTTTCTCTAGCTTTTGCTTAGTCTTTCAGGCAGAATAGCCTACCTTTTATCCTACTTCTTCCCACAGGTTGCATGGTGAGATTTGTGCTCATCATGTTCCCCTTTATCTGCAAAATTCAGGGCACACAGCACTTTTCCCCAAAGCCTGCCTGGTACAACGCTAGGTCTTGCAAGGTACTGCTTTCCCCATCTATCATGGGATGTTTTCCCCATCTATCATTGGGTGCCTCCAACCCAACTCTGAGGAGTTCTATACTCCCACCCAGGCTCTCTCCGATCTTCCTCCTGTCCTGGTTTCCCTTTCCCATCCTCCCTGCTGATTACATGACATGCCACCAAACAAGGAAGCTCCCCAAAGCTGCCAAGTGCAAAGTATATAGACCTGAACCAAGATAGGACTCTTTCATTGCTGCTGGGAAACCTTCCCTTCTGCCCCATCTGTTTTCACTTTTACTCTGCTCCAGGGTTGTAGGGAACGTGGCTTTTGCCTTCTGCATATTTTTTCTACATCATACCCAGCACTGTTCTCTGTCCATAACTTAGAGTTTCCAAGGTGTCAGTGAGCTGTCTGCAAGCCTGGAGACCCCCAGGAGCTGTGTTTATCCTGGTGTCCTGCTGCAGGCAGTCAGTTCTCCTTTTCCCAACATGCTGCAGCACCGCCAGCTTCAGCACTTGTTTTTGATCAGCCATAATACTTCTACAAAGGAGGAGGTACAGCTTTGTACATACACCTTGCATTAGTCATTAGAGCTCACCTGTGTGGTTGCTGGTTATTTACAGGACATCCTGTCTTTCTGTCACACCCAATGTTGTTTTTCTCTGAAGTGTCAGATACAAGGCGTTGCTGAAGGCAAGATGCCCGGTATGGGTGATCAAACCCGCTTTGCTTCTTCCCTGGAAATCAAGATCAGTCATAGCTTACAGTCCTGCAAGCCAGATGGTTAGCAGGGCTGTTGAATTCATTTCTTGGTCTTTCTGTGCATAATCCAACAAAATGCTTTTACCTTCCTACAGCTGGCACATGTGCTTAACGATTTGATCTTTTGCATTTTAAATATTTATTCAGTATTTAATTTAAACCCCTGAGACTAATCCTAGTGCTTTAACTTAGCCCACAACAAGTTTCCCTGAATCATCTCTATCACAATTCAGTGATCTTCAACAAATTGGCTTCATATACTAGTAGGGCACAATCCTTTTTCTGTTTGTATTTTGGGGGTACTTTTGGAAAAAGCTACTGGTGATTTTTTTTTTTAAGTGTTACAAGGCATTAAACTGTTGTCTCTGTCTTTTAAATTATAGATGGTCTCCATAGAGACACTGAAGTTCTACATTGCTCTCTTGAATTGCCTGAAGAAGTGGCACTTAGAACAATGCTAATTAGCAAATGCTGAATTTTAAACAAGATTCACAGCAACATTTTTGTCTTATCAGAGCAGCAACCACCAATTGACTGACCAAGCTGACAAACCTGAAGTAAAGACAACATGCTATTTAATTATTCATTAGACATTTTACAGGGTTAACTACAATAGGCACCATTCGCTTTCTGAGGAATCACTGAGCCAAGCATAAGTGCCTTAGAAATCCAGCACAACCAACAGTCAGACAGAATCAGCAAAATTAAATCGGCTTCCCAAATTGTAGATTTATTGAGAGCAAGAGAGGCAGAAACAAACCTCTGCAGCCATTTGATGAGAATGTCCCAGCACATGTACAGAACAGAAATAAATTGTCAGGAGCCCAATCCTTCAGACAAAGCTACCGTAAGAGGGTTTTGTTGTAGGGAACCACTGCTGAAATGGGAGGAGGACAAAACACAAGTCCCAAGTCTAGAATTAGACCTGGACAGTGCTAGGCAAAGGAAGATGGAACAGAACTCTCAGTGGGCCCTGAATCTCCTATTTCTGCCCAGAACCACAAGAGTCTCTGACTTGTCTATGTTTGGAGGAGCACAGGTCCCCCAGCTCCCCGCATGGCTGCCCTGAACGTCCACCCTCCTGCTGCACTACACTCTTCAAGGGCTAGCTGGGATGTAAAAACAGGTGCATATTCTGACCACAACAGAGGTCAGAAACTTCCAGTAGCTGAACACAGGAGCTGGATGTTGGTGCTAGAGCTCACCTGGCAGGATACACATAAAGCGAAAAAGAAAGCTTTGGAGAAGGCTTTTCTGTTAGCCAAGACCTTGTAACTTGCAGAATAAGCCACAGACAAAGGAAATGATTTCAAGAAGGGGGAAGATTCATGGATCCATGAAGAAGCCACAAAGTGTGGGGAAAGATCGTGGATAGATGCTGACCTAAGCTCAGATACACTTAGCAAATAGAGACTGGTAAAATACATGTTTATTCTGCTGTTTGGTTTTGATCTATTTCTTGTGCTAGCTAAAGCAAAGACTGAATCTGCTCCAGCAAAGCCAGTGAACGAGACGATGTCTGCCTCTTCCAAGCCACAAGAAACTGAAGAGGAAACACTGCTCACTTATGGAGACCCAAATGCTGCACACAAGTCCCTGTGAGCAGCGCAGCCAGGACTGCTTCAGGTGGTATTTGGGTGACTATATTCATCTGCAGTTAGATGCATCACAGACCAGATTAATAACTTTGGGCCACACTTTGTGCCAAGATTTATTCTTGGAGGAGGACAGCCAGACTGCTGGCATGCTATGTCCTTTCTCTGGAAGGCAGGGGCAGTAGTTATTGCTGGCCTTGCAGGCAGGAACCTCTGTCAGTAGGTACATTGGTGTAACTGATGTTTGCAGAGAGTACTGGTCCTTAGAAGGAAAAGTATTTTTAATGAGTACCAAAATTATAGTTCAGTTTCAGTATCAATGTACTGCCATCTTTTCATAGAATCATAGAATCATTCAGGTTGGAAAAGACCTCTAGGATCATCTAGTCCAACCTTCTTCAAACATCGCCCTGCCCCCTAGATCATGTCCCAAAGCGCCACATCTACCCGTTTTTTTAACACCTCCCTGGGCAGCCTGTTCCAGTGGCTAATCACTCTTCCAGTGAAGAGCTTCTTCCTTATATCCAATCTAAACCTCCCCTGGGTCAACTTGAGGCCATTTCCTCTTATCCTTTCATTAGTTACTCAGGAGAAGACACCAGCACCAGCCTCACTACAACCTCCTTTTAGGTAGTTGTAGAGGGCAATAAGGTCTCCTCTCAGTCTCCTCTTCTCCAGACTAAGGAGCCGCAGTTCCCTCAGTCACTCTTCATAAGGCATGCTTTCCAGACCCCTCACCAGCTTTGTTGCCCTTCTCTGGACTCACTCCAGCACCTCAGAGCTTCCCAGCTTGGGGGCAGCCAGCTCTGCCTGCACAGGGCGTTAGCACTTCCTTACCTGTCTGCACTGACGAAGAGTATCTCAAACTTCTGGCCCGCCTCCTTGATTTTCCGGTAGGACTCCACCAGGACCCTTGTGAGGCTTCGGCATGGCGGGCACTGCAAAACACAACACAGGCACAATGACATCATCTCCTCCACAGGGTCCAGATGACCTAGTGACCATGAGAAGACAGACATGACCTCATCTTTGCTGAAGTGATGGGCAGGAGCCCTGAACATGGCTGGGGCTTGGGGCCCACAAGTTGCCAATAAAGCCTCTTCCATTTTTAGAATCTAACCACTCTTCCCCTTCTGAAGGGCCAGCTGAGGATGACAGGCCACCACAACACTGCAGCTTCTTCCAGAACGACCACAGCATCCTAACTTCTTTAACACCAGCCAGCCCGAGGTCTTTACTCTTTCACAGAGCTCTGCAGCAAGAGCCACAGGGGCATCCCCAGAGCATTCCAGAGCTCTTGTCAACTGCTCTGCAAAGCACCTGCTACTCACCCAGTGTGCAGAGAAGTAGACCCCAATGTGAGA
The DNA here is from genome assembly GCA_033124195.1 of Coracias cyanogaster. Taxonomy (NCBI): domain Eukaryota; kingdom Metazoa; phylum Chordata; class Aves; order Coraciiformes; family Coraciidae; genus Coracias; species Coracias cyanogaster. Next base: position 11,838 of record JAVSBS010026619.1, on the reverse strand, counting down.
GCCCTCCAAGGCGCTGCTGTCTAGCATCTGGCCGTTGTTCCTTAGCAGAGGCCCAGCAACAACTTCACTGAAGGGTTTTGGCCCCCAGGGAAACTCCAGACCTGGAGGGGTCGGGATGAAGGTGGAAAGAAGACACAAAACAGCAAGATGCACATGCAGCATTTACAGTTTCAAAAAGTTCCACCAAAAAACCCCATCCCACCTTCTGCAAAGATGTGAGGGAGCTGGGGAAGCCAAGCTCTGCACTGGAGCCAGGGTCACTTCTTTTTTCCCCAGACAGGATGCACCCTCACCAGAGCTACAGCACCTTGGTCTTGATGAAGCCTGCTCTCTCGTTTTGTGCCTGATGAGGCATCTTTCCTTACCATCAGTGTTTGTTTTAACAACAGAGGGCAAGGTGGTACTTGCTTGGGAATGTGGTCAGACTATTTGCCTTATACTGATACTGACCACGTATTTTTATAAATATACATATTTATTTATAAAATGTTACATATATGTAAAAGATAGCTTATATTTTTATATATATATATATACACATATATACATTTTTTAAACCCCTACATAAACTAAACTTACACTAACCCCCTGCACCCCGAAGCAGGCATGTGTGCGTACACACAAACACATGCTCTGAATCATTTGCTGCCAACTCCCAGAGCAATCAGTCTACAGATGGAGCCAGAAGAGGAGGAAACATCCCAGATGGCTCAGGCCACAACGTGTACTTGCTGCACAGTTCCTGCCTCCTGAATTACAAGACTCAGGCACCGCGCTCAGCATCTGCTGCGCAAAGAAGTGATGGGTCGGTAATACGTGTGGCATGGACAGCCTACAGCAGCTGAGTGATGAGCCTGCACAGTCTGTGCGCACATATTTTGCTCATTTTGGTTTTTGCAAATTGGAAGAAGATGGATTTGACATCAACCTCCAGCACAGTAAACCTCAGAAATGGAGAACGGTAGCATTTTTTTGTTGCATTTCTAAATAATGGGGAATTCATTATCCTAACAGTGTGATGTCAGTGATAAAGTCCCACTTGGTACTTTGGAAAGATTCTGCTCCCAAGGCATGGAAAGTCTGGGCCCTCAGTTTGTCTGTCCATGTGCCTTCATGTTTCAGTTAGTCTAACTTTTTCCTCATTAGCACTTCAGACAAAAATCCTGGAGGGGAAATCTTTGTTCTTTGCAACAAGCAAAACCAAAACACAAGATCTGGCAGGAATGACGCAGAAAATTTTATGCTGAAAATAATATAATGCCTCGATTAGTGAACTATGACAATAATAGCTTGTTTCCTTCCCACCTAAGGCAATTAAAAAAGAACTGAAAAGGCAGCTGGGTGCCCATGTTTCTATGGCACACAGGGCTCTGGGTCTCACCTTCTGGGTCATCTCGGATGACCAGGAGGCCGTTCCTGCAAACCACCTTCCCAGTGGAGGCATCGATAAATATCAGGGAAGGAATGTTGGAGACTCTGTACTTGTTCCACAGCTTCAGCTGTAAAAGAGATTGGGAAGGGAGAAGAGAAAGGTAAACTTGGCAACATGAAGGGGAGTATTCTGGAACGTTAGCACCTTTCAGACCAGAGGTCAGAGCTAAGCAAAGAAACACAGCTGGTGCTTCAGCAACGTGTGTAATGGCACATGAGAGCTTCTCTCCAGAGCTGCTGGGCCAGCCTGGACCTCCAGCCGCCACAGAGGCCCTCACCATCAACACCACTCCCTCGGTACCACAGGTGAGACCACCATGTGTCTCTCACCCACTGTGGACGTGCTACGAGCACAGGTAAAGCTCCTCCTCCTGCTGCATTTCCCTCTTTGCAAGTAAAATGGGGATAGTATTTACCATCCTTTGAAGTCTTTGTTTAGAAGGCATGGTAAGCGCAAATACTTTTAATGCCACTGCTCTGAAGCAATTTGTAATGCTTCCCTGGCTGCTTCCTCCCCTCCCATTTCAACATTCATTAAACAAACCAGCAACCTCTGCCAAGACACAGCCACACTGAAAACAAGGCCAGCACAGAAACAGAATTCTTCTGCAACTGGGGCTTCCCGGGCTTCTTCCCAGGAGCTGATGAAGGGGGGTTGACATCAGCCTGGGGGCCACGTAGCCCAGCTCATCTACCCACACTGCCCGGGCAGAAGCCACACAGGCTGTGACAGCCACGGTTTGGGCATCTCAGCCTAGAGATTGTTCTCCGGTCATTAGATTTTGCAGCAAGCTCAGCTCTGCACGTCAGTGATGGAGTGCTCGGGGTGTCACATGGTCCTCGGGTTGACATTTCCCAGCATGTGCTTCTGGCACAGGATAATTTGGAGCTTAACCCATGTACAGAAGCTCGCTGGGATGGGGAGGAACAAGACGACGACAGCTGCTGGCACAGCCCAGCTTGCAGGTGTGCGCTGGCTGTGGCCGGAGGAGCCAGTCTCCTCACCACGCATGGAGGAGCTGCTGCAATCACCGCGTCTTCTTACATTTCTCCAAGCTTTTCAACCTGAACAGCCCAGTGGTGAACTATCAAACTCTTCAACAAAAGCCAAACCATAGCCAAGAGCCAGAGAGGAAGGAAATGAATCACCACCTTCCCCCCACGTCAAGCTCTGCTCTGCAAAGCCCCTTGGGCTCCAGGTTTTTACAAATCACTTGGATTTAGGGAATAAAACTCAGCCACAGCAGAAGGGCAGGATGGGACCACTAAGAATCCCACCTGGCACCAGCGAGGGCTCAAGAATGAGCCAGAGAAACCCTCACACGACATGATGCTGCTTCTATCAGTATCTCACATAGAAACTGAACCCAGTTTCCAGAGGAAGAGGCCATGATTCTGCGAATCACCATCCCTGATTTCCCAACAGAAGTGATCCCATCTACTGAGATGGAATGACCTGGGGATCAGGCAGCGAGGCCAGGAATGAGATGCAATGTGTAGATCTCACCAGAGATCTAGCTGAGGGAGAAAGTCACATCCACATTCAGGTTTTAATGTCACCATATGAAGTATTTCTTCCAACACTTTTTTACAGAAGATATGTCTGGATGAGTGACACGCATCAGGCTGCTTGCAAGATGGTGTTTGCGAAACACTCTCAGGTCTGAAGGAAGCGTTACTGCTGATCTAGGAAGACTTTACTAACTTGGACCTAGAGAGAGGCAAGGTTCTGCATTGTGCCCGCCAGCCTTCCATTTCCAACAGACGTATTTCTTGGGACAAGCCAACTTGTTCACAATGCCGACTCACAGACCAAATGGTCTTGGGCATGAAAAGAGAAAAGAAATAAAACTAAATGCAAACCAGCCCCCTCACAACAAGTGCCTTCAAACCACAGAAGGTAAAATCCAATTCTGTGAAGTTTAAAGGGTGGGGAAAAGCTCTTTGTAAGGATCACAGGCTTGTGTAGGGTGTTGCAAACAATGAGGAAATTACAACTAGCAATTGGGAGCATTCTCTTTAAATAGTTGCTTACATTACACTTCACTTTGACAAGCCCTTTGTGCAGGGGCAGCAGCTCCCCTGGGGGCACTTTGGTGGTCCTGGCAGCTTTGCTTGGCTGGGAAAGCGGCAGGGCCTGCACTTCAGAGCCAAGAGGCTGCATTGACTCCTGCGCTCAAAGGGATGGGGCTGGGACACCCCAGATAAGGGGCTAAGACCAAACCAAACCTGCTCTTGCTGGAAGCACTGGAGCCAGCAGGGCATGGCTGGCTCCAGGCAGTCCACAGGGTCCAGCAAACAAGGCAGCTCTTGCCAACAACTGGTCCTGGGTCTTTTCAGGACATGTAAGTCTTCAGGCCCCACTGCACCCAAACTGCAGGGACTGGTCTTGGCTGCCCAGATACCCGCGGTACGGGTCATCTGCAATTCAGATACTGTGTCCCCATGAAACGGAGGGTTGCTGCTTCTAAAATAATTGAGGATCCACAGGAGAAGATCTCAAGCAAGCATGAAGCTAGGTGCATGCTGAAAGGGTCAAAAGGCATCAAAAAAGGTAAATGTGACATCTGCTACTGCTGAGGGAGCACATCCATCACCAGGCTCTGAGACTTGAACCCAGTGACCATCATGTCACACTCAGTCACACCTTAGGCGAACGAGAAAAAGCCACAAAACCTGCCAGATTTTACCTTGCAGCTTTGCACAGCTGCCAGCACCACGCAGCTCCCAGACACCACCACCCACCACCCCAGGTCACACCAAACATTTCCGAGCTTCATACATGCTGAGCAGCATTTACTATTGGCAATACATTCGCTGCCTGGGTTATCACCGAAACCCATCACGCAACACTAATGAACTAACACAACAACGCCAGGTAACACGACTGGAACTGGGTTGCCATTTTAAGCCCAGTTATAAAAGACCTGAATTGCAAGTTAGTGGTCTCGACGCACTAACCATATTAATTTTGCTGTCTGGATTGGAAAGTACACGAATGTGCTGCTTGAAGTGGGAGCAGTTTGGTTTGATAATTCTCCTGTGTGCTAGGAAAGCTGATGGGGAATGAGAAACCCACGTGCTGCAGGATGAGTGCCAGGATCTACCACCATTCCCACTGCCCTGGCCCCCTTCAGCCAGACTTGGCTTTCCAAAGCCTGTCAGGCACTTCTGAAGAAAGCCTGATAGCTCCTTTTACTGTAGGTTTGACCTGAAAGAGCAGAACTTTGATAGGAAATGGGCCTGGCTTATTTTAGCTGGGCTTTTTGGATAAGACAGCTCACTCTGGGATTCCCACATCACTATTTTGCAGCTGAACTGCAGCTCCCCACAAAGCCATGGTCCCTGAGGGACCTCAAGGATCATCTAGTCCAACTTTTCAAGACAAAAATATAGTTTAAATGAGACAGGGTGCAGGACATCTCATTTAAACTGTATTTTTACCTTGAAAGTTTGGACTAGATGATCCTTGAGGTCCTTTCCAACCTGGTATTCTACGATTCTATGACATTTAGTCTCCACCTAAAGCTTCTGAACACCAGGATGACCTAATCCATCTTATTGCAAACTAACACACCAGTTACTTTTTCTCAGGGTTAAACATCAAGAGTGTGCACATGCACAGGTTCTGGAAAGGAGACGAGCTTCTCCTTGGCATACAAGCAGGTACATGGCTGTGGTCCACGCACAAAGAGAAGCCCAGGAGAAAAAAGGTGGCCATGGTAAAAGTACCTGCGCAACCGCTCACCTCACGAAGGATCCGGTGTTGGGCTGGGCGTGGGATGGGGAGAGCAAATTACAACTTGCTCTGAAACCGCAGGATGATGGGATGATAGCTCAGGCAGCAGGGCAGAGTGCTGCCTCAGCAACTTCTAAAAGCTGGTTTTCCTGCCGTGAAGAGGATGACATAGAAATAACATACTCTACACTCTGAGGATTTGATCATCCATTTAAAGAGGGGATCTCTGCTCTGCTTCCCAACAGCTGTTGCAAATCTGTGGGATCAAGCCAAAGCTAACACAGATGTGAAAATAATCTACGGACTATTCAGCCTGAAAGCAGCTGATCCTCTCGGAGCACCCTTCGCTCCCGGTTCAGGCTGCACGCCTGCTAAACTCAACACTCACCCCAGGGTGCCTGCTGGGGAAGGAGCAAGGCGATACAGCCCCTCGCGAGATGCCGTATGGGCTGACCAGCATTACAGGAACCTTGCTGGCTCCTGTGCAGGTGGTTAAGCACAGCGGTCCAGCGGAAAAACCAGAGTCACCAGATTCCTCCAGTAACCTTATCCCTACACAAAGCATCACCACGGCGCCCTGGAGGACCTGGAAACCACAGCCCTGGGCTCCGTCTGTGACTCCATCCATGACCAGCTGCAAGAGGCTTTAAAATGATCACTTATTATTTGAGGTCCGAGGCGAGCCCAAGACGTCAGGCCATGCAGCAGCACTCGGCATCGGCCACAAAGCTGCTCTCTGTGCTGGCGGCTGGCTTGGTTACTTCCCCCACCCTCCTGACTGGGAAATGCGTGGCCGAGACGCTCATTGCAGACAAGCTTGCAGACGGCCACGGTAATTTTTCCAGATAAAGGTGTCAGGCACGAGGTCTCCCCAGCAGCCCACGGCTGACTCTGTGCAGGGCTGGCACCCAGCCGGGGCAGATGAAATCCCCTCCTGCTCTGCACATACTGGTGGGGAAGGGATCCCCAGCTCCTAACAGCTGCCGGATGCTATTTTTGGGTTTGCTGATGGATTTATCAGCCCTGGTTGCATCCACTTGCTAACATAAATCCTGAGCTGCAGTGGTTCACGCTGGCGGACAAAGCACAACTGCTTGCAGTGAAAAGAGCCCTGGCTGGTAGGAAAGTGGTCCTCCCACCCTCGCTGAGGGCTGTGCTTCTCTGCTCTTGTGCAAACCTGGACCATAAAAGCTCTCGCACCTCCATCTTCCATAGGATGTGGAGCTGTCTCTGCATGGGAGGCGTGGAGGTGTCCACCTGCGCCAGCACCAGGGCAGCCACTGCCTCTGCTTGTCTTGCAACTTGAGCTTCCACTCTGACCAGAGACAGCCAGACAAAGCTGGTCTGAAAACTCAAAAGCAGATCCCTCAGCAATAATGAGCATGTTCCCTATGCGGATGGCTGCTGCTTTCTGCTAAATAAAATGCAAAGACACTTTTCTTCTAAAAATCCACCCCTGGAGGCAACACCCCCAAGGTGTGGGCAACTCCTCTGGTGTTGGAAGGATCCCACTTTCCAACAGCTCCACGAGTGCCCATCTGAGAGCATAGAGAAGTCTCAATCACAGACACGAGCTCACCTCTTGCCAGTCTCTCATTCCAGAGGCACAGGCTGAAATATGAAGTGTGAGGAACACATGAGCAGCGTTCAGGTGGTAACAAGCCCTTGGTCCAGAGCTGCAGGGATCGCCAGAGCCCATTTCCCAGCTCTACCTCCAGCTCCGCTGCACATACCAGCTCTGAGCTGGCGAGACAACCAGGGCCATTCCCACCGCTCTGCTCCCATGGTCCGGCACTGCGGGGGACCTCTCTGTCCTCGCTCGCAATGTTAAATTGTGGCTTTTACATTGTGCCTTAAAGGGTTTACAAGCACCATGGGCCACCCAGGCTCTGCAGAGAGCAGGCACAGGGCTGCAGAACAACAGGCTCTCCTTCACCCCGTCGATTAAATCCAATTCACGCCTGTCCCTGTGATTCAAGCTCAGCTCGGGCGAAGACTCCTCTTCCAGCTCTCCCTCACTGCTCCTTTCCCTTCTGGCATAAAGGAACCCCGTTAGCAGAAGGGGAACATGGCGCAGGAACGACATGCAGCCAAACAGTGGTGGGAGGCATCGAGGGCAGATGGTGCATGCCAAGGTCTGACCCTGTGACACGGAGGAGGCCAAGCGAGGCTTGGGATAAATTAATGTCTATTGTGCTGCTGTTTCTGTCTGAAAACAAATAAAAATCTAATTACACAATACAATGGTGAGAGAGATCTCTGCTCCGAGAACATTAATGAGCTAAGGAGGGAGAGTTAGGAATTGCAATAAATAAGATTGATGCGAACAGCTGAGGATGATACCGCAGGGCATTGGGGCTGCTGGTGCATACAGATCAGTGGCCAGCTGGGCCACCATGTTATCATTCCTCTCTGCTCCCACACTGTCTACAATGAGAGAAAACTCAGTTAAAACGAACCTTAGGGCCAGTTTCCCCCAGCACTCAGCCCAGCAGTGCCTGCTGTGGGTGCTCCAACCGCCAGTCACATTCCAGCAACATAACTTGGTGCGAGCAAAATATAAAAGTAAAATCAACCCAAACGTCCTGCTTGTCACCTCCATCTTCTCCTTGCTGCAGCTCCATGGTGGGAAGCTGGTGGAGCACGGTCCAGCTTGAGGCCACCCGCATCGCCCTGCAGCCGGCGGGGGGCAGGGGAGCCCCTGGCCGGAGCCAGCCTACAACCCTGGGCTTCTGTCCTTCCCAACCATGAAACACAACGGCAAAAGCTTTGGAGCAGAAGCAGACGGAAATCCTCTCTGCGGGGTTTTCTGGCAAGACGGCCGCCAGCGGAGGGCTACTCTTTGTTCCCCTGAGGAGTTCCGCAGCCAAAATCCCAGGGTGAGGGACCTGGGCCAGCCCAAACTCGCATCCCAGCCCCCTCGCTTCCTTCCATTTTCTTCGTCTCACCACCCTGGTTGCCCAGCGCCAGCACTGTTGCTCTTTGCAATTTCCCAGGCTAAGCCGCCCAACCGACTGCGAGCTGAGCATTTTATCTGAGGGCAAAGCAGCATATGGCTGGTGCGTGTGCCTGGCTCGGAGCACAAGCTGCCTCCTCTCCTCCTGACGCACATGCAGCCTGACAGGCTGGATCCTCCGCAGCCCACATCTGATAGGAAAACATTTAATTTGAGCAGAACTGAAGAGTGGTTAACATGATCTATGGAGAGCAAAGCCCCAGGGCCCAGAGCTGACACCAGAGGTGGCCTGGTTGTTTTATATGTGTGTGTTTCAAAGCAGTGCTGGGCTGGCAGCTTGATTTGATCCCAGGATCAGGGCGCAGTAGCATTTGTTTAAACAGATAACAACAGAGGCAGCAAATCATGCAGGGAGGATGCTACAAGACGGGCTGGTCTATCAACATTATGAGGATGTCATTTACAAACCTCTTTTTTCCAGGTGTACCTCAAATTACATTCAACAGTTTGAAGAGGAAGCAGAATTTAAGGACGCCGCATCGTACCCAGGACTAGGAAATGTTTTTTTTCCTTCCATGTGTTGACATCTTACATGCAAGCATCTCAAGATAGTTCATAAACCATTTTTCTTCCTTGCAGTTCTGCTCTGGGCCAAGCACTCTCCATTTACCCCTGGAGAAGGGGGCACTGGGCTTGCAGAAAGATGGGTGCAGAACTCAGGGGGTCTGCCAGCACCCAGAACCCCCCTTCTGTCACCTGTTTTCACTGGCATTTTTTCACACTTTCCTGGCAGGTAAGAAAGACAGCAAGACAAACACATAAAAAGCAGTGAAGATGAAAGGAGTTAAAGCGTTTGTGGGAAAAATCTAAGACACATCTAGGAGTGTATCATACATGGCCCCTATAAATTACGCCCCCAAAAGACTAGCCCTGAGTAAGAAACAGCTACGTAAACACAAAGGTAATAAGAAAAAACAATAATTTGTCTCTCTCTATAGGGAAGGGCTATTTTTCCATCCGTTGGTAGGGAAGGCGAGGGGTGGGGTGGCAGGGCCTCTCTTGGTCCCCAGTCTCATCTGTCATGGGAAGCGGGACGGCTGCCAGGACCGCCGCACGTTGCAGCCCGGGTTTCCTACCCGCCGCCTTTGTTGTCACTGCTACCGTTCCCTCGAAGGCAGCCGGCACCAGCACTGGTAGTAATCTCAAGGTCACAAGCCTTGCAAGCCCGGATCATTAAGAAACAAACACTTCTGAAAAGCCCTAAGTTTACACAGAGTTCCCACCAAACACAAAAGCCTTTTAAATATGCAGGGAAATAGGGATTTTTTTTTTTAATGCACACAATAATGTATTAGTGTGGTTTCTGTTTTCAGTGGTTAATCTGAAAGGGAACCTTACACAATCAGACCAACAAAATGCTGGAAAACAATGGAGTATTTGTTAGCACAGTGACACACCCAGGGGAGCGAGGGCTTCAGGATGCCGCAGCGCCTGGAGCCTCAGAGCAGTGACCTCCCCAGGACATGTCACCACTGGGACATCCCTCAAGAACAGCAACATGGGAGACCCTTGTAAAAACTACCAAGACATCTACAAATACCCTCTTGTGCCCATTGTTGCCCATACACCCACCGGATGGGAAACCTGCTCATTATGCAGCATCGTTTGAAATGCAATAGCTCATCCACAGCATCACTGCTGACAGCTCGTCACAAAAACCTCCACTCAACACAGCGCTTGCATCACTGCAAACACTCAGACTATTTAAAAGCAACTGCTTTCCCCCAGCTGATCTCAGGAGAGGGTGCACTGGTTGGTCTGGCCCTCCCTACAGCCGCATCTGTCTCGGTGTCTCAGAGCTGACAGCGTTGAATCTCACTCTGGCAGCATTCCTGGTTTGCAACCCAAGGAGGATTTTCATGCAAAGGTTACACAGCTGCAGAGCCAGAAAGGCCGTAACCACAGCCCCGGCGCCTGCTCGCAGCCCACGCTGCCAGGGCAGCTCTGGCCTTTGCATGCAAGACAGGGAATGGGCTCTGCTTGCAGCTCCAAAGGGCAGCACAGTTCCAGGGATTCACTCTGTAATCCCATCCAGGTCAAAATATGCTGGGAGCTCACCAGGCTCAGGTGCTCACAAGCTCCAGCTGCAAAGAGCAATCCCTGCTAGCGACAGCTCAGATTTATGTTCTGCTTTTGGGGTGGAAGGGGCTCTCACCGCCCACACCAACCCAGCACAGCCACGGCTCTAGCAACAGATTTCTCCTCTGGAGCCATAAAGTCCATCCTGTGCAAACATCCCACCGCCGGAACTGCTCAGGGCTAAACCACCAACGATAACGTCCTTTCAGGGCCTCCATGTCCTCTCAACACACTTCACAAGCACAGCAGAGCCCCAGAGATGTGGTGACCTGAGCTGGCTGGGTGCCCTGCGGGGAAGATCATCACACCAACTCATGACACAGGAAGGAAAGATGTATAGGTCAGACTGCCTGGAAAACGCTCTCCTGTCAAGCATTTCTCTTCCTCCGGCTCCCCAACCCAACACTCAGCCCCTCACCAAAAAGGCTGCACAGGCTGGAAGCATAAACCAACCCCACACCGAGCCACTGACCTCTAAACGGGAAAACACCACGGTGAGTCCCACGTTGGCAATTAATCACCTGCACACATCAAAAACCAGAGCAGAACAAAGCCGCCCGCAGCTCACATCCACAAACATCTCAACCGCGGCACTCACCAGCAGGCGGGAAGCTGGAGAAGCCATTTCCCCATCAAACCGCTGCTTTGCAGAGGGGCTTGCCCATCAAGCTGTGCTCAGCGAAGCTGGTGGTATAAGCCGTGAGGAGAAGCAGCAGAGACGGGGTTTGGGCCGGGCATGGAGGCAGAGCAGGGAGGTGCTCGCAAAAGCCACTTCCAGCTGCTGGGACAGGGAGGGATAACCAGTGCTGGGTGAGCCTGGAATGGGCCAGGCAGAGGGGGCTGAGAGGACATGGGCTTTACAACACACACATGGTGGGGCAGGTGCAGGGCAAGTGAGAGAACCTGATCTGTCCTGTGAAACCCAGCACCGAGACGCAAGAGGCCCCTGGCTCCCAAGTCATGGACTGGGGAGGAACTAGACGGCAAGCTGCAGCTCCCTCTTCTTTATTTTAAGGCTCAAGCAGCATGTCTTGCAATCGCTGAACCAATTAAAAAGACAAACAGGGATGGTGATAAATCAGTAGCAAGGTCAAAAGCTCCAGCTACATCCTGACTTGTCTGAAGGAATATACAGCTTCTCAAAGGGGCAAGAGCCTGTGAGTCAGCACATGGCTGAAACACAGCACTGGGAAGGGAGGATCGACCCTGGGTGTGAGTGAGCCTCGGGCACAGTGTCCCTCCTGCCACCCCCAGCACAGCACGAAGGCAGGCACAGCAAAACAAGAGGCTGCTGCCAGGAACCGATGACAACGCGAATCCCACGGGTACGTTCAAAATGTCCGATAAGATGCGGTGTATTAATTCCCTCTGCTGACAGCCAGCCCCAGCTGGAGCAGGAGGCTCAGAAGTCGCAGGCTTCAGCGAGGCCAGGGTGTCCGGAGCCGGCTCTGCCGCCGAGGCTTCCAGTCGACAGCGAACCAGGAGGTGATGCAGAAAGGCTGGACAGCAGAACTGCTCCCTTGTCTCTTTGGTGGGAAGAAGGGAGATTCTGAGCAAAATGACGAGCCAATTG
>JAVSBS010026617.1:51516-115238 GCA_033124195.1 Coracias cyanogaster | reverse complement strand
TAAGTATCAGAAATGTCATCAGTGTCACTGATGCTCACTTCAGGGAAAGGGACATTGATATGACTGTGTCAGACAGTATCTCAAGAAATGACTCAGTGATTGCAGAGTTTTTGGGATGCTGTCATGTAACCATGCAGTTTGATCATTTCTGTAGACATGGGTAAAGTCAATGCACTGAACAGGTTTAAACATCCTGACCCCCTCCCCCCCTATTTGATATTATTAAGACATAGAGAAATTTACACAAGCGTCCATTTTCCTTTTTTGTCCCTGCAGTACCTTTGCTGGTTAGTTCCAGCCAAATTTGGAAGAACTGTTGAGACCTCAAAAATAAATAAGGCCATTCATTTTTAATGAAGCTGGTTATCAGATAATGGGAAAATGCATTGACTTTATCCTCTGAGAAGAAGACAAGCTGGACTCATTTAAATATAAATTTGGCAGTCACCAGTTGACTAGGCAGTTGTATGTATTGGGCTACTATTGCTTGTGTAGCTCTGGACGCGTAGATTTTTCTAATTCTTGTCTGATCAGGGTTTCTTCAGGTGTTAGAATTAACTTGGTTATGGTAGTAATAGAAGGTGGTTTAGAAGACAGAGAATAGACAGCCATAGCGATTTGAACTTCTTTTGAGTTGTCTGAGCAACAGAACTGTTTTAATTTATGAAGCAGTAATCCCAGTTCATGGAAAGAGTACCTCCAAGCCAATACTCATATATAACATTTATCAATCTTGATTCCAGCTATTATTTTTTCTTTTGAACTGATAAGATTTTATATGTAATCTGTAGCATGCAAGGTAAGAACCATGTATGTTTTGGAGAGAATACCAGTGGCTTGGTCAAAAATACAACTGGTGATTTCCAATGTATAATTTAGAAACTGAGCTGAAATCTTAGGACATAAACCCAGGAGGCATCTGAAAAGGGATTCTGTTTACCATTCATGGTTTTAAGTGAGTGCAATGGCTGCTTGTTTACTATATTTTAAACCTGGTGATTTGTATTTTATATTGAATGCTGGCAGTGTCCCATGTTGGTTAGAAATTGTAACACATCTGGGCTTCCCCTTTACATGGGTATCTGTAGGTAGAGTGGAAGGAGTCTGGCTTTCTTGCTTTTTATGTAGATGTGAAATCCAAGAAAGCTTAGATTGGCTGAGCTTTTCTCTTTCAGGATCTGAAGGCTCTACAGTTCTCTATACATATAAAGTATTTTCAGCTGACACTGATCCTGTGTGGTTGGTATTCTGAAAAGAAGCTTTGATTTATGGTGGAGCATGGATTGGGTCAGGACACAGTCTGTGAGCTATGATTATGGCTTGTTTCCTGCCTGTTTCCTTGGTTTCTTTGAATGCAAGTTCTGTGATGTGATTTAAAAGGAAAGTAGATGTTTTTAAATTAGTAATGTCAAAGCCGCAACGGAAGCCTGGAGGCTGCTGATGCTCTTCCTCAATTTTCCTAGGTCTGTCTGTCCCAAAACCCAGCTCAGCTCTTTTTGCTTACGGAGTGATTCTACATTAGGGAAAATGTCCAAGATAATTCCCAGAGGAAATGAAGAAATTTAAAGGAGATTGGTTTAGTGCAAAATACTGTCGTATCTCTAAGTAATGGAGAATAGCAGCATAATTCGGTTCATGTCACAAATAGAACATTATGCCTGAGAGAACACAAATGGAAGTTACTTATGCAGGAAGGGAGAGTGAACTGCAATATGTTGGGTACTATTTTGCAAATACAATCCACAAATCCATCCTGCTTGGATTCTTATTCTACGGCTCTCTCTGTAGTATTAGAGGGGCACAGTATAAAGGAATGGGTAACATAATTAATTTATCAAATTTCTGTATGTTGAATTTCAATCCAAATTGTACTTTGGCACATCTTGCTATCTGGTGTGGTATAAAGTTTCTGGAGGGGTCAGAGGGAACCATATTAAATTTATGGAAGTGTTTCAAATTTGAATTACAAAAGCAAAACAATGGTATGTCAAAGCAAAATAAATGAGTGCTAAAACTGAGCAATCAATGATTGTTCTTGTTCAAGTGCAACTGTTTTACATATTTCTTTTAGTTTTGGACGGTTTGTGACAACCCAGAAGTCATTTATACTGTCTGTGTTCCAGAAATCAAGTTTTAATCTAGAAGGATTTGCACGGCTGTTCTGTCATCTTTGAAAGGTCTTGCAAATTTGGAAAGGTCCCACTCAATTTAAGAAAGGCAAACGTTGTACCCGTCTTCAAAAGAAAACATCAGTCATGAAAACCACAGCCTGGTTAGCCTTATTTCCAGATACCCTGGAAAAGTGTTGGAGTGAGTCCTGTGGAAAGACATTTTTGGGCACATGAGGGAGGAGACTGTTATCAGGAACAGTCGGATTGACCAAGGGGACATCATGCCTGACCCACCTCATTTTTTTTCTATTATGAAATGACCAAGTTGATAGACAGTGGATGTTACTTACCTTGACTCTAGCAAGGTTTTGTAGGAAACAGGGTCGATATTGTTGTATCCAGTTGGGACAGTTGTATCCAAATGTGAGGGAGGACAACCAGATGGGTAAAAAACTGGTTGGGTGGTTGGGCTCTGAGGTCATGGTTAATGTGTCGTGTGTTGTCTAGAGGCCAGTGTCAAGAGGGATATCAGAGAGGTGTGTCCTGGAACCTATTGTATTCAACATCTCTGTCAGTGATCCAGAGCGGAGGACCAAAGGGACTCACATGAATTTTAGCAAGTGACACCACACTGTGGGGATCAGTCAATATGTTGGATGGCATGGCTGCTGTTCAGAGGAATGGAACAACAGGTACCTGATGAAATTTTAAAAGGACAGGGGCTGAGCCCTACCCTAGACCCTAGAAATGACACAGGATTGGACAAAGGGAGGTGGAGAGCAGTTCTGCAGAGACCATGAAATACCCTAGGCCAGTGTGCTGGTTTTGACTTTGGCTGGCTGACATCTGACCACTCAGTTGCTCTCACATTGCCCTCTCCTGAACAAAGCAGAGGGAGAAACTAAGATTGAAAAGCTCATGAGTTGAGATAAAGAATAGGAAAATTATTTAACAATTACTGTCATGGGCAAAACAGACTTGACCTGGGAAAAATTAATTTATTACCATTTTAAAATAGAGTAGGATGGTAAGAAACAAGACAAAACTAAACCACTTTTCCCCTACCCCTTCTTCCTAGACTCAACTTCATTTCTCCATTCCTGACTCCCATACCTTCTCCCCACCTTGTGCAGTGCAGGGGGATGGGGAATGAGGAGGTTTGTGGTCAGTCTCCACTGTTTTTGTCTCCTCACACTGTTCCCTTGCTCCAGTGTGGGTTCCTTCAGATGGGATACAGTCCTTCATGAACTGCTCTGTACCATGGCTTGACACAGCCTCTGGTCTCTTCTCACAGAGGCTAGCCCTGCATCAAGGACACAGATAGCATTGCTGCTCAGACTTAGTTAAGAGAGCGGCTGCTGGAAGGGAGGAGTAGCGGGAGAGATGTGGCTGGAGGTGTGTTCTTGGCGGGAGATGGCCCATGCTGGACCAGCATTGCTCCCCAGGGACTGCAGCTCCCAGGCAACGCAGGCTGGAGTAGGTTGCCCCAGGAGATCACAGGTCTTCAAGGACCTATACCGGGAACACCTCGGACAAACCCATGGAGGAACTCAAGCTGAAGTTGAGGAAATTAGTTAGAACAAAACAGCAGTGGAGGAGGGCAAGTAGGAAGAAAGGAGCCGCAGAAACCATACAACACTGGCTCCAACGTCCTGTGTTGCCTGTTGCTTGACCATAGGAATTGGAAGTAAGTAAGTGTAATGTGGTGAAAACAAGAGACGTTGAGACTGGGAAGGAGGAGGAAAAAAGTGCTGGACTGAAGTTCAGCCTGCAGAGGGAGAAAGGAAGTTTTTCTTTAAGCATTTAATTGTTTGGGTTTTTTTTTTCTCAATACCCAAATCAGTAATCAAAAGTCTGTGTTAATTGGCAATAAGTGAAATTAAGTAAAATTCCCTGAGTCAAGATTGTTTTGCCTGCAACAGTGCTGAAGCTGCTGTGTAATGCAACTGCTGAAAAGCAAGCATGTGATACGTCTTTTATCAGCAGAGGGCTAAGTTGTATGTTGTGAAAGTGTTGATCAGCTAAATGCTGGTTGGTTAAGTATAAGATATGTACAATTACACTGAAATACTGATTTTTTAAAAAATCTAACAAAACTACATTGTAAAAGACACCCACAAGAATAGTTCTACAGTGCTAGTGAAGTTCTTTATCCAAATATCCTGTTTCTAGCCATGAATGCTTAGGAAAAAGTGTAAAACCAGAGAGTGTGTTGTGATGCTTTCTCAACCTCACAGCATTTCAAGAACCTACTCATTCAGAAGTACAGTTCTCTTTTCAAAACAAGTAAGAGAGGGAAACTTACATAGAAGTACCATGCTACAGCAATTTGGTGTGTTTTTACCAGTTTCTGATGTCTCAGATAATACCTTACATTAAGTTTTGGTGTTCTAAGTGCAGCCAAGGCTGAAGGTTTTTTGTTGCTTCCACTAGAACTCTCATTTGAAAGCTGCTTATTGTCTTGAAGGATTTTTAAATATATTGATCAGGGAAGTCTTCTTAAAGACTACTTTGTCTAATCCATGCTCAATGGCAAAACAACACATAAATAATACAGAACTACAACTGACAATGCTGAGAATGGTCATCATGTCATGTTTTGTCCCCTTTCTTTTTCCCTGTAACTGTTTCAAGTGCTCTCCTTTGGGCCTGAGGTTTTCTCTGTGCTTATCGCCTGAAGATTAATATTTGTTGATTTGTCCTAAAGTTTTACTATAGCCGTGTTAGTTGAAATGGCTTTGAAGAAAAATGTCTGCTGTCTCTGTATCTTAAAATAAATTTTTAAAAACAAAACAAACAACCCACAACCAAAAATCAAACAGAAACTGAAAAAAGGACTTACGCAAATCTTGCTGGCATGCAACTCAAAATAGAGAAGTGAAAAATCTTAACACTAGAGCTGAGCAAGCTGAAGAGTGTACATCTTTCACTGAACCCTGGGGCAGAATTGTGCATGTAGAGGCAGATACTGTGTCAGTTTCTAACATAGCTTTGAATTATTAATCACACCACCTATCTGGGTGCATCTTAAGCCTGTAGTTGGTACAGAAGGGAAATACCAAGATCTCTGCCCTAGCCTTCTGTAAAAAAGAAACCATAGAGGGGAAACAGTTTCTATTAATAGCAAGCACCAACTTTAGCAGCTTAACAAATGATTGCTCTCTGTATGTGAAATGAAAAGCTTGTCTGATGTGTAGGTTTGGTTTTCACTGTTTTTAAGCATTATTTTTATTAGATATGCTCTCCTGACCCACAGTGCATAAAGAATTTTCCAGTTCCTGATGTTTATGTATAGCTAAGTCTAGAAATTCCTGCTTCTCTTACAGTTGTTTCAGCACACCAGCAGAATCCAGGTAAATGTCATGTATTTTTAACAGCTTGTAGCTGGCTCACTGTACAGGTCTAAGCACACAGTCCCCATCGATGTGGTCATATGCTAAGAGCCTGCAATCAATAAT
Organism: Coracias cyanogaster; assembly: GCA_033124195.1. Taxonomy (NCBI): domain Eukaryota; kingdom Metazoa; phylum Chordata; class Aves; order Coraciiformes; family Coraciidae; genus Coracias; species Coracias cyanogaster. The sequence goes on along the minus strand of JAVSBS010026617.1, from coordinate 109,669 downwards.
CTGCAGAAAGAGGTCTAATGTTATGCTGGCTGGGAGAGCTAGAATGGAATCATTGCATCTCTGTGATAAGAACATGCATCTTTAATGGCTAACATGATACCACACGATTCCCTTCATTGCTATCTGAAAATGAAGAAAGAATATATAGAGTGGCATAAATAATCCCTTTTGGATTTTGTTTTGTTGCTTTGCACATATAGCCTCTTCACTTGTGAGTAGAATGTGCTGCTCTGGCTGTTTCAGCCCTAGGTCTAGCTCGTTTCAGCCGTAGGTCTAGCTCTGGCAATGACACTAAGTTTTCCTCTGTCTTTCCCATTAGGTTTTTCATTCTCTACCCTACCTAATCATACAGGCTTTTAGGCAAGTATTTTGTTTAATGTTGTGTCATCACATTATCCTTTAGAGATGGATAGAGAGATTTCCTTTTACCATACTTTGTAAAATGTGAGATGATGTTCCATATATAAACTTATTACCATCTTCTTTAAAACAGGAAAATTAATAGCAAGATAACTATAAAAATGGTGCAAAAATGCATCAGATAAGCATTTTTAAATATAACTCATGCTGTTATTGATCAATTGGAGTTTGACAGATTAAATAGTAAACCTGAAATATCTGTTCATGTATTACTGTCAACTTGTCATTTATCACAGCAAAACCAAAAACCGCCATAAACAACAAATGGGGTAGTAATTACTCCATAGCTGTATCAAGAGATTTACAATGTAACTAATTTAAATGCTGGTAAGGCAAGCATTTTCAAGATTTTTTTTTGTTTCATAAAAATAAACAGTCATTGCAGCCATTTTATTAAGTGAAAAAGATAAATGTTCCTCAAGTTACTGCTAAATTATTGCTACTCTGAAAAAAAACCAAGCAAACAAGCAGCACTTTGTTCCTGGGCAGTGGCCACTACTCCATATATGCCAGAGCTGCACGTGTGTCTATATAGACAGATGCACACACTGGGTTTGCAGACATGACTGTGAATTGAGTAATTCTTCTGGAGTGACAGCAACAAAGCAGATCATTAATCTGCTAATCACAGAGCCAGAAGGTCTGCAACTGCACTCTTCAGTTATACCAAGTTTTTGTTCTTTGTTATCAAGTTCTTTAAAATGAAATTATTTTTTAAATGGCCAGAAGCTAAAAGACCAAACACTGAGCAGGAATAGGAAAAGAAAAGAAAAAAAAAAAGCAGCAAACTAACCAAAACTAAAAAGAGTGCAGAGCATAATATACTCAAACATGCAAAAGTGCAAGTAGTCCATACATTAATGTATGGAACAAGTTGCCACAGTTTTCATTATGGTAAATCCTCTGAGATCCGTCTCACTGCGTATGGCTGGTGGCCACAAGTCTCTCCAGATTCAGACTTAACAGTTGTATAGAAAAGAGCAATATAACTTCCTAAACACAAAGGATCGCAACTTTCTCCTGACTAGTCAGGTAAGACAAGTGCCACAAAAGACCGAAGAACTTATGTCTGGGATCAAAATGAAAGTTGTCAAAGCCTTCAATAAGTTGCTGTCAGTGCTCACAGCGTGTAAATATCCACATCTCCTAAGTCTGCACCACTAATAGGCTTTGTAAATATCTATACTTCTGTTACTAAGGGTTCTATACGTATTCGTGCAAGTCCCGGCCAAGCTAAGATGTTTTAATTATCTGAGCAGACATTCTCTTTCCTCCTCTTAATCCTCAAATAATGGCTCAGGCTATTCATACCCCTAGGTTGGAATCTGAAGAAGATGCAGGCATCTTTCAAAAAATAAAATAGAAATTTAAGATTTGCCCCTGTCCTCAGAATTTCCTTCTCACATAGACTGCCTTGTTGGTGTTGTGGATTCACCCCTGAGACACTTGGGTTTTTCTAGGGATGAGCTGGATTCTGCTCAAGGGCTGAGTGGCTCAAGGCCTTGAGGCCACACTTAGGCAACAATGGGGCAGAATAAATGCCTAATTCCCTGGTAAAAGGAGGGCTTGAAATAAATACAACAGATCTTGTATTAGTGGGAAGAAAAAAAAAAAAGGAATAGACATGAGACTTATGAAAAAGCACAAAGTCACTGTCAGGGTCCATGTAAGAATCCAGAGGGCTTTGGGGTTCAGGGCTCATTCAGGCAATGCAGCTGTATCTCTTGATGGCCAGTATTCAAACAAGACAGTTGGCTGAGGAGATGGGTTACTACAGGAAATAAAAAATGTCCTAGAGTAACTTTTGACTCTATGGAATTACAGCTTTCCAAAACTACTCAATCCTTAACATCACTTCTGAAGAGCATAAGGATCAATGCTGGGCACCTAACTATTGAGAAATAATCACATTATACCTTTGCGGAAGTAACAGATAGCCTTTGTAATCTGTATCTTCAAAATTTGTACAGATGCTTAGTTAATAGAAGCTGAAGTGAGATTGTTGTTGGTATTTTTCATCTTCCCAAAAATCTAGCTATCGAATAATAAAGAGCTCTTTTGACATTAGAAACAGTCTTCATGCTCTGATATAGAACCTATTGGTATTAGTTAGCATTACTCTACTGACTTACTGGAGCTTTATCAATTTAATCAGAATGGAAATTTGGTCTGACAGTTCAGTAAAAAAAAAAGCAGTATCTCCTGATAATACTTAAATATGCATGATTCAATAACAGGTGAGTCAGTGTACCTTAAAATTATTATGGAATTGTGTACTCTAGATACTGGAATCTAAAAATTACATGAAAAATTTTACATGAAGATGTTGATCCATTATTTAAATCACAAAATAGATCTAGTTTATTAATGCAACAAATGCAAATATGGCTGTCAGAGTTTAGCAGAAGATAAAGAGCATGAATAAGGAAAAAGAAATCTGTCCCTACATATGTGAATTCACAGAGTGTATTTGAAGATTATAGTTTTCATACCTTGTGAAGTTTGTTTCTCACTTAAAAAAATGTGCTGCAACATGTGAAGAATAAATAGGTCGTAATGGTGCCTAGAGACCAACTTTGACAGTCACTGCAACCTTCAGAGATAGCTCACAAACATAACTTTCGTAAATAGAAGCTCATGCTCCTGCTGACCTACCTGAGGGATACACTTCTTGTGACTTCATTTGGAGATTCTGTGATGTAAACAAAACAGAATCTGCTTTTATAGCAGCTAACTTGAAAATAAGTAGTTTCATATATATTTGACCACATATACTATCAGCAAATACCAATTACCTCTGCTGAAGGGTAACATTTTGGGTGAATATCCTCACTTTCAAATGGCTGCCGAAAGAAACTCTGTCTCTCTGGGACTCAAAAGCTATACTGAAATGCTTTTTAATAAGGCATTTCACTTCTTATTTAGACCCTGTTGTAGGCAAGTGAAAGAATAAATCATAATACACCTATTCAAATATATATATTTAACTGTGAATTAGAATCTGCTCAAGATACTTTAGAAAATAATTAACAGATTTAAAACATTTTGAAGAGGAAGAGGGTCTCACCTAGTGAGCTCCTGGTATGTCATGAGTGATGAAATACAGCTGTCCTATAAAATGAGGTTAAATACTACAGAGCAGAAGAGACACTAAAGGCAGTAACCCACCTAGCAGAATCACAGGAGGAGGAACAAAGGTAAAACTACTACATCAGATGCTTTACCTTTATAGCATCTCCTCTGAAGCTAAGCTCCTCTTTCCATTTGGTGTCATACATTTCAGAAAGCAGCATTCACAGACCATATAAAAATGTGAGTTTTAGCATACGAATCATGAATATTTAATTCTTCTTTTTCATGTTTTTTCAAGAACATTTGACAATTATTTCACAGGACAGATTTTTCCCTAAGTGAAAACGAAAGCCAGCAACAGCTGAACTCAGATATCTGAGAAGATGACTGCTGACAGAAATGTTCAGGGATGCTTAGACTGCTATGCAGAAATGTTAGACGTGTCATTTTTCAGTTGTGATTCTGGATTCGTGTAGGTACAAAGGCTTTTATAGGGGCATACTTTACATGTGTGGAGGTATATAAGTGGAGTAAGACACACTCCAAGACTCTTAGAAACCTCCCAAGAACTTTTATTTTCAAACAGGGAGCTGTGGAAGCTCTTGGTCCAGACAGGGGTTGGATGAGTGCCTTGACACAACTCGCTGACTCACCACTCTACATGGTCCAACATAGCTGAACTTAGCCTGAAATAATTTGTAGGGAAAAACAACTTTACAGAGTGAAGAGAAGGTACTGCCCATACAGGAGGCACTGCAACAGAGGTCCCCACTTTGAACTGAGCAGTCTTTAGGCACCGACAATACTACCTTTGTAGTTTACCAATTCTCTAATATATATTTCTTGTGGTAATTCTATTAAAGATTGAATGCTGTGTCAGCTTTTAGGGGTGTGTTGGGAACGAGCTGAAAATCCATCTCCTTGGGTTAGAAAGCTCTGGTGAGACATTGAGAGAAGTTAGAGAACATAGGAGTTGAGTAAACACCATTTTTGTGCAGTGTTATAAAATATATCTGGAATTACAGACTAGACTTTTGGTCTAGGCTATCTGCAGCTTCAGAATGGCACTAAGGGGCTATAAAACTATATTAAAACTGATTCAGATGAAACACTTTCATAACAAACTCAGCTTTGAGTTAGCATGAGTGGAAATAGACCTGCCCCTCAGTTCTTTCTGAAGCCCCATGGCATAAGAGGGATGACCAGGCAGTTGGTCTAAACACCAAAGCAGGAAGAAACCATACTTTGAGCTTTATTAAAGCAGTTTTAGCAAGTCAGACAGGAATAATGAAAACCTTTTCAGAGGCAGAGGATGTCTCACACTCTTGCTCACCTCAGAGACATTAAAAAGCTGTCCCTACCATACAGAGATACCAACATCTCAGCACCTGCAGGCAGAGCTAACACATGCTGAGGAGGTAGGTCAGCAGAGATCCTTTGCTGCTTCTAAAAAGACATGTTGTTTATAAAGCTCACAAGTTCATTAGAATCTCATTCTGGGGCCCTTAAAGTATTTCATCATAAAACATCCTTAGAGAGTTAGAATAAGTCGACATTGTCAATAGTCATCATCTCCCCACTCCACATGGTATATAAATAATGGAGGAGATAGTCATTGAAGTCATCCAGCTTGATCTTCTGTCTCAAACAGGCTGTAGGACTGCCCTGAAGGCTTAACATCTCTACAAGCTTTTCACCATAAAATTGTAAAACCTCATCAGGCCTCCATTTGGCCCAATATATTTGTATTTATTTCTATTAATGTCATATCTAGATATTATGAATGAGATAAGGTGGCAGGCAGTGTACAACAGCTGTGTGAGTCATCTTACCTAATTTTATGTAACTACAGTCTAGTATCTGATTTAAAGTGTGGTCAATGGGAAGAGGTAGTGAGTGAGAAGAATGTCCAGAGAGCAATTCATGTTATTCCAGTCTTAGACAAGAAAGATGAACGATCCTTTGAAAGTGTCTCTTCTCTTAGATGTACAGTGAGTCTGGATAACTAACTGAAATTAGATTGCTTACTTTTAGAAGACTAATGTAACAGTGGAGTGAGTCTCACCTAATTGCCTGAAAAACTTACAGTCTAAATTATGTGGACCAAAGACAAGAAGGAAAATAATGCAGACATGAGAAGTGATTTGCCTAGAGTGACACAATTGCTTTCTCAGGTGATTCTTCCCAGCACATTATAATCTTTGGGCCCATTCTGACCCTTCACCAGGTTTTATCAAAGAATGTCATGCAGTAAGAGCCAAGAAACACCGTGAAAAGAGTCCTTCAATTTGTCACCTGCACATCTAGGTAATAACATTAATAGTCAGTTTTCACAAACATTTCTATCTAGTTTTCAAATATAACTTGTTCCTTTCCAGGAAAAAAAAAAAAAAAAGAGGTGAAATTGAATGAAGTACAATAACTTGCTCAGTTTACTGCAATGTTGTTGAAGTTATACTATTACCATGTGGGATTTTTTAAGTCATTTCCAAAATTATTTCCAAAAGGCAGCTTCAATTACATAGGAGATGATGGAAAAAGACTTAATTAAGCCTGCCAGCTCTCTGCTTTCTCATAGAATATTTAAATACATAAGTACAAATCTTCACTGCAGGTGACAATTTCATTGTCTCAAGGCCTCATCTGATGCTTATTGAAGTAAAATTTAAAAAAAAAGTTTAAAGCCTCAACTTTATTTCACTGGCCTGTAGATGAGACTTTGTGATCCCTCAAAAAAGTCATTGTGTTTCTTATTTGAACTTAATCACAAAACCTAGGGTGCTAAACTTTCTAAACTCTTGCCTGTCTCCTTAAAACATAATTAGCCACTGAAATGTAACCTGATTTAAAAATATCTATATATTGCACGAACAGCTTCTCCCTACAATGTCAAGTAGTACCTTCGCCAGAAAGTACAAATTTCTTTGTAGAATGCTAGAGAAATCTAATACTGTTGCTGAATGTGTCATCTAACTACTTTATCAGGATTGATAAATAGAAGATTGAAGAAGGAATGCTGAGATGTATTCACACAAACGTCAAAAATCCAAAATAGCTTTATTCATTCACAAAGGTATCTTATCAGTCAGAATGGATGTGCCAGTAAGTATGTGTGCTGAAGACACAACTCCATTATCAAAAACAAACAACTTCTAACACTATTACAAAGGTACAGAAATGTTATCAAATGAATGAACATTGTATAAATCAATGGTGCGTCCCTGTCTGGAATACTAGGTTCAACAAAAGAAGCTGTAACAGAAATAGATGGACTTGTGTGGAATATGAATAAACAATGTTACTGAAAACTGAGTTTGGGTGCATGAGAGTACAATGTGCAATATAAAAATACAAAAAAAAACCCCAAACCAACAACAACAAAACCAAACCAAACACATAACTGCTTACTGAAAATGCAAGTAATTTTCTGGCTTACATAAACCAGGAATTTGCTCTAGCCGTACTCATATTTCTGTAACATTTATTTTCTGTAAATTGTCTAGCCATCTAATTCTTGTAAGATTTCTTGTAAGAAAAAATAATTTTAATAAATGATATAAACAGAAAATAACATTAAAAATCATCCAATTTTGATTGAATATTGGGGTCACTAGTTTTTATCAGCAACATAGCTTCCACAGGATATTTAAGAACTCACAGTTCATAGTTTACAAGTAGGGATGTCCAGCTCTTTTTGCTTTTAGAGATCTGGCCTAAATCTTATTTACTCATTCCTAGTACAATGCTGAGTGAGAGGTCTCTGGGAGCACGTAGCTGGCAAACTCATTAAAGAGTATGAAATCAGATCATTGCAGTGCTGTTTGCTCTGATGGTCTCTCAGGTCTGAGCACACAAACCAGCTCAATGATGTGTTTGAGCTTATGTTGGTTTGCTAATATCGGCTAAAAAAGTATCTGAACATGGAAACATCAGCATTCATTACCTTCATCAGACTACAGCCCAGCTGTAGTTTACAGGATGTCAGCAACAGGGAGGAATTCATTACAGTCCTCTACAATGTCCCTTCTCTCAGCAACCTGTGACTCACAGCTCTTGTTTTTATTTTCTCCCTCACAGCAGCCAATTTAGAGATAGGCAACCTCTGACCCAAATAAAAGCAACTATTTCTAGCTGTTTGATGGCTTTTGTGTTACTTCCCTCAGGCAAGGAGTCTCTCAGCTCTGTAGTAAACACCAGTGGTTGTCTCCTGAGCTCTCCAGCTTTTGCACACCTTCCCTGGAGCTACTGGCAGAATCCCAGGCTTGTTCCTCCAGCCTCTGACAGAGAAGGACAGTGACATGGATGTGGGGGCAGCAACACACTTGCAGAGTACAGACCAGTGCAGTTTGGTGGGAGAAACCAGAAGCATCCTCATTCGTCATGAGGCTTTTCCTGGACACCTCTCTTTCGTTGAAGGTCTTGGCTTTCCAGTACTGGGGTTGGTAGCCACCCCCTGAGAGCTGAGCTATAGGAGCGCAGCCTGAGACAGGGCCTTGCCATGACAGGCTGTGCTGTGAATCTAGTGGATTAATGGACCAGTCCAAGATTAAGAGACATATTTGCTGAAACATAGGTTCAGCTGAAACATAGTACATTTATATATGCATAGCTATGCATACACATATATGCGTATAAACTAAAAAATGAGGTTTGTACAGAATAGATCTATTTGTCACCTCCTCTCACAAATCACCAAAAAGATTGTTAGGAGGATTTAGAAATGGCTAAAATATGCTGAGCTTGGTGCAGTTGTTTAGGTTTGGGTTCTTTTTTGCAGGGGGTGGTGATTTGGTCTTTAAATTAGGAATTTTTGGAGGGAAATAGATTCTTCTAAACTTGTATTTCATTTTAAAACAGGGATACAAGACCAATATTTTAGATCAAACAATATGTTAACTCATAAAGAAAAGCAAGGCAGCTCTCCCTTATTACAGTGCCTGGAACACTCTGGTGCACTTTGTGAACTCTGAGGAAAAGCTGGAAGGAAAACAATTCTCTCACAAGGATACACAGCCTTTAATGTTCATAAGATACTGCTTAGCTAGCTGGGACCTGGGCTTCTTCTCCCTCAGGTAAAGAGAGCTAATAGCCAGAGCTGAGTGAAGTACAGATTTGGATGTTTATGTCGAATCCTGAGTCCCAGGAGATGAGGTGGACCTCTGTAAGACTTGAGGTCCAAAGAATGGATAGCTTTTAAGCTGATACCAGCACCACTGTCTCTGTTGCACTCACATTACTGTTTCAATAATATCTGAGGGCCAGACAATTATTAATCTCAGAGTTGCTGCAATGCCTGTTGTTTATCCACTGTCAGGTTTATTTGCTGTCAGGTTCCTGAACTGATGTTCTTCTAAAGCTCTGAAGACACATATGGTGGTCACCCGTGATAGAAGTGAGGCTTTAAAATGCCTAATATTAAACCAATTCATTTAGTAGCCTGTTTCTGTAATATTTTTGAAAACAGTTTGTATTTATTTTTTACAACCAGCTATAAGATATGAGGAATTTGCCCAGCTAGTAGCCCATTTTGATCACTAATAGTTTCTCTGTAGACACAGATAAATCAGGTCTCAAAAAAAAAAAAAAAAAAGTTCATGGAAGAATGTGGAAGAATATAAGAAAGGACAGAACAAAAGATGCTATGCTGAAACATTGTATTTAAACACACATTTGAAAAGACAAACATTTTTTCATTAAGAACCAGAGTAAAGTTCTTGTCTAGGATTTCTTTTAATAGTATTTCAAATACTATTCATTATATTTTACATTATTCATTTTTCTATGTGTCTTTCTTAAAGTCAGCTGGGAATTACCAGCAATTATTTATCAGAGTTTGGAACAGTAATTAGGTTGAATTGTGTAACTTATTTTTGATGACTGGAGTTCTGACCTGTGTTCCAGGAATGAGTCACCCTGAGCAGTACAGAAAGAAGGCTGTGCTAGATCTAAATATACAATATTTTCTCATTCTCTTCCTTCCTCATTAATGCCAGCAATTCATTCATATTTCAGGTATAAGTGCTTCATTTCTATACACTCTAAGCATGGTAATTAGCCCTCTGACTCCATGGTGCTATATTCTGCTGTGCAGAAAATTACAAAGTATGTAAATATTTAAATGTACAGAAAATTCTCATTTGCTGGCACTGTGTGCTCAGTGTATCTTGATCTTATTGTCAAGGAAGGGCAGTATTACTTACTCTCAACTGCACACTACATTGTTTTTGCAATTTTTACTTCTTTGTGGTTGTTGTCTTTTTTTTTTTTTAATCTCTGTTTAATCTAAAGCAAACCCATAAAGACTGAAAGAATATGGCAAGTTGCATAACAATAGTCAGTATCCATGGCAGTTTCCCAGTTTGTGTAATTCTCCTGCTACACTGCAACACATGGATCCCTTCTTTTCTCCTCCCATCCCATCTAAACAAAATATTTAGTACTTCTATTTAATTAAAGTTAATTTCTGAGGATTGCCTGCTTGGCTCATCTTCAAAGCTATTAATAGATTTAGGTCAAAATCTTCCTAGCATAACAGGGGGTATTGTTGAAAAATGAACTTTAAAAAAAACCCAATAACTCTCAATCCTTTTTCTAATTTTTAAGATTAATTTAAAAGACAGAAATATTATTTTGGTTAAAGTATACATATTTTTTATTTGTTTTTCCTGTTCTTTCCTCCTTTCTAAAAGCATAATTGGAGAAGGCAGAGAAGGTGAGGAGATAGACTGAGGAGTAAACTATAAAGTTTAAAAAATATTTTCAAAAAACGTTTTTTTAAAGTGTGTAATATTAATGAAAAATTTAAAACAATATCTGTCTTTATTATTTGTGCAAGTGGATGAGTGAATTTTCTGACAGACTTAAATAAATTTTAACCTGTTATTGGAAAATATTGCTTATTTCTTCTTGGTTTTAGGATGCTGTGACTGGAGGAGGCCCATTAATTCACCATCGATTACCACTTTTCTCTCCAACACAAAATTAGGTGGAAAGTTGTTTAAATTTTGTTTTGAAAAAAATTTAGAAAGGGTCTTTATAGCCCTGGAGTGTTCCATCTTGGCCTTTATCAAGAACAGAATGTCTGTATTTTCCACTCAAAATGACTTGCTTGCTCCATTTTTTTTTCAGTGTTCTGTAACAGCAACCACTGTTCTTCATTAGACCTGACTTTCCTACATTCCAGGCTGGCCAGCTCTATTTTAAAGACTGACTCTGTTGGACTGCAAAATTATAAACACCTATACTTATTTGATTTTCATCTGCTAATGTACTTTTATACTTTCTGTTCCCTCATAATTCAGTAATTGCCTGCTTTTGGCCAGTCACGAGAGCTTTCTGTTGGTTACTTTATTTTGGCAAGGTTTAGAGATGGATGTGAGTAAGAAAGAACTTCTGTCTCTTCATCTGTTTGCCCCACTTTTTTTGTAAAATAAAGGCCATCTGGATTTTATTTTGCACTGAAGAATGTACAGCATGTACAGAATTTGTTTTCCATGTGAGAGACAGCATTCAGTTACAACTGCTTGGATTGTAAGCCTGCAAATGTTTGTGGCAAAATACCTGGCTCCAAGTTCTGCTTTCTAAAAAGAAATGTGTGCTAAGCCTGATCTTGAGGGTGAAGGGCAGAGGGGGGAGATGCCGTGTTGAGACCCTGCAAGTTTTGTATAAGCCATGCTCAGCCATTTATGTGCTGCCCTGAACTTTGTGTGGCCCATCTTAATAACATGTAGACTACTATAATCATGTGGTGGTTCTGGTGAGAACAGATCAAAACCTCAAATAAGACATGTAATGGCTTTAAGCCAGGAGAAGAAAAAAACCAGCTAAAAATCAACTTGAGGAAAGTATAAATTTAGCCTGTGGTGTACTATGTACTTGATGTATGCTGTCAGAGAGGGGTGTGGTTTGTTATTGTGAACTCCTCTGCTTTGCAATAACAACTCTCCCAGCAATCCCTGCCATAGCAATCACCACCATCATCATCATCATTAAGAAAGAACATCTGGGCTCTGTGGGGAATATTGTGAAAATAAGATCTATATGATACACTTTTACATCTGAATTAATATGTGCATAGACTTAAGAAAACATGTTCAAAAGGTTAACAGTTGTTTATGTGGAATGTGCTGCCTCTTCCAGGAGTGTAGCATGGCCCAAGTGAGCAAGAAAGGGAAGCACGGTCATGTTCTGCACCCTTCATCCCCAGCATCCCTCAGTTTGGCAGGCTTCCTGGTACAAAGAGCAGAGAGAAAGAGAGAGAGAAAGGAAGGGAGGAAGGGAGGGAAGGAGGGAGGAAGGAAGGCAGGAAGACAGAAAGGCAGGAAGGCAGGCAGGCAGGAAGGAAGGAAGGAAGGAAGGAGGGAAGGGAGCAAGGAAGCAAGCAAGGAAGAAAAGAAAGAAGGAAGAAAGAAAAGAAAGAAAGAAAAGAAAGAAAGGGAAAGAAGGAAGGAAGCAAGCAAGTAAGAAAAGAAAGAAAGAGAGAAAGAGAGAGAAAGAGAGAAAGAAAGAAAGAGAAAGAGAGAGATAAAGAGAGAAAGAGAGAAAGAAAGAAAGAAAAAGAAAGAAAGGAAGGAAGGAAGGAAGAATGACAGAAGAAAGAGGAATAAAGAAAGGAAGAATGACAGAAGAGAGATGCAGTTCAAAAAGAAGCATTTCAGAAGTGTTAATAAAAATTTCTAAGCTACAGTCCAGAGGAGAAGCTACTAAAGTATGTGGTACTAAAGAATGTGGTAGGTTGAACTCTTCTGCACTCACTCCAACTCCCGTACCACATGTCTGGAGACAGCATTTGTTTCAGCAAGTAGCAGCCATTTAAAATCCAATTTCTTGGTCTAGGCCAAGAAGTTTGATTTCCCCCTATAATCAAGACCAAAAAAGACACCTCTAGAGGAGAATTCTAAGATAGGTGTCTGGAGAAGTCAGGGTCTGTTGCTGTCTGGATATTGTCCATAATGGAAATCTTGGCAACTGGCGAGCCTAGTTTTTTAATGCTGAGAAGGCTCCTCTCAAAGAGATACTCACAGGATGCAGGACCCACAAAAGAGTTCAGGAAGTTCAGCTGCTGTTGATTATGAGATGTGTTTTCCTTTTTTCAAGTGTATATCAGCCAACTGCTTGAAAACCTCTTCATTTTCTTGCAGCTGCCACTTAATGGTACATTGCTGACATGAATGTCTCACACACTGTTCACACAACTTGTTTTTCAAACTGCGTCACTCATAAAGCATTGGTTAGTCTTCCCTCAGTCCCAGCCAGAATGGAAACCTTTCTCCCTGTGTAGCATATTTCCATTGCTCCCAGAGATTATTTAATTTATTATTAATCCATTACTTAATGTTATCAATCATTTTATATTATTATATCTCTCACACATATTATCACAATTATTATCAGGCTACATATTTTAAACGTATGTTTGATCTGTCATTTGCAGTAGGTTTCACAAAATCACTGCCAAAAAATACTGAGGCAGCTTGTAGGAAGCTAAAAAAATTTCAGCCTGCACACTCTGTTTCATTAGGCCTAAGATTGTATTTTGGTTTTAAACTCAAAGTGTTCTCACTGAAATGCCATCAATCAAGATAACAAATGAATTTTTAAATGCCATATGGTCTCCAAGTGAAATTTTAATGAGATATTAAAATGTACTTTAAAGCTCAGGTTATACACAAATAACTTAATGTCAAATATCTCAATGTCAAATATCTCAGAGTCAACAAAATATTTGACTGAATCAAACATCTATATGAGAGTTTATGGGTGGTTTCAATGGGAAATGTCTTTTCTGTTGGAATATAAAGGTAAATAGATTTATCCTCCTGAATAGTGATCCTTTTGTAGAAACCACCTCTTTCAATACTAAACTCACCTCTTTTAATAATAAACATTAATCTAACAATGACTAAGGTAGGGAGGATTTCTGCTTTTTTGTGAAGAGTTACATGCACTACATTGTATTTAATAGGTTTATCACCCCATCACTTTTGTCTTATCCAGTATTAACAGCTTCTCCTTTAGGCATTAATATTTTAGAGGCAGTTTTCTGCATGTCTTAGAGCAAATTGGCCCTTCATCTTATAAACTTGTCTTCATTTTCCTCTAATTTGTATGCATAGTAATAAAACTAGCAATCCATTACTTGTTTCAAAACTGGTGTTATTTATTCGTTTAGAGTATTCAAAACCCATCAAGAGTTGAACTGCCAGCCTCTCATAGGCTTCCCTTTCCTGGCTTTATTAAGGCTGATGGCCAGGTCTGCTTGTTGTGCTAGCGTTTCAAGGTGGTGGTCATACTCCAAGCAGAGCTTGTGCAGCAACCCATGTCCTGCTGACAGTCATGGAGGGTGTTTAATGAGGATCCCACATTTACTTCAATTACCAGGGAGAAGCCAACTAATGCCATCTTTCCCCTAATTATTGTAAGCTCTAATAGAAAACTGTGGGAACTCTACAGCATCTTTTTGAATGCAACAACTTATCTTACAAAAACCTGTAGAAATCATATAAATCATTGTATTTCAAGTTGTGTTCCTCTTAAGAAAGTAACCATGGGAAACGTTCCAACAGATGAGGGAATTTTCCCCAACGGCAAGTAGTGTTGTTTTTTTTACCCTTTTTATCCTTTTATCCTTCTGCAGAATTTTAGCTTTTCAGGGTACTTGCTAGGGTGGTAGCTCTTGACCAAATTTTCTCACATGTTCTTAAAGAGTTCAAACAACGCTTAAGTAAAGGTAGACAGGAATTTACATGTGTGTGTGTATAAAAATATAAAAAGAGTTAACTTTTAGAATCTGAAAATGCAGCATCTCAGTGAAGCTTTATTGGGAAAACTGGCTCTCAGATTGAAGCTGGAATTTCAAGTGGGGAATAAAGGGAGGAGATGAACAGGCTGAAATTATGTTTACTGAAATAAAAGATATTTTGGTGCCAGGACATTCTTTCTGGGTGTGAAAAATCCCAGTTTACAGCTGTGGCCTGAATCACCTGAATTTGCATTTATTTTTGCTTTGGGGATTATTTTCTCCATTGATTTGTTGTAATTTGGTTTAGTGGGAGTAGGGTTTATTGTTGGTTTTCTTCACTGAAAACCTGCTCTTAGTTGACATTTTGTCCTGAAAAGGAATAGGAAAAAACAAAAGGAAAAAAAATAGAAAGAAAGAAAAAGCCTCATACTGGAAAGTTTCATGGGACAGGAAAATGATTTCCTGCTTAGACTGACTAGTAAGAGCTGGCAAAAGCTCCACAGCTGCTCTGGAGTGTCTCCCTGGTGCTGGGAGTCAAACACATCAGAGGGAAAGGAACGCAGCATGAGTAACACAATGAATATTCATGTCCTGGATGTGGGTCTCGGAGTCAGCAGAAGTGAGCTCCTGCCAGATGTGAGGATTCAGCCCAGATGAAGGAGACTTTCAAAGAATCCTGTGGAAAATATGTTGTGCTCCTACTGACTGAAAGAGTTCACGTCTCTTTTAGCTGATGACTCAATAAAACGATTCTTGCTTTAAATTTAAAAAGAACACAACTGGGTCTAGTGTGTGTTTGTGCACTTGTAGAAGTAAATGAAACCAAGTAGAGAGCCCAAGTAAATATTTTTCTTCATCCTTTCAGCAGCTATGAGGTGCTTCAGACATCTATGCTGCGTTTTTTGTCTGGTATGACACAGCTAGTGCTGTTCGTAACCACTAACTTCAATAAAGCTTTTTACTCTCTTTACTACATCCTTGTTATTTATCATCAACCTATGAGTACTTTCAGGCTAAGACAGACTTTTAGTGAGTGTGGAAACAGCCTCATTGGCTGGCCTCAGGCAGCTGCCACATCCCAACATGTGCACAAAGATAGCCCTGAGCAGGGCTCAAGGCAGTCAAAACTGCAGAGCCATCTCAGCATGGCCTGGTCGAGCTTTGCCTTTCCCTTCTCCTAACCATTTCCTGCCCCCTCCACCCCCTTCCAAGTGTGTGGGCCTAGAAAGTACTGGCAGTCCCTCAGTTCATTGTGCGTCTGAGCAACATATTATTTACATTACAGTAGCTGCGAACAGCTCCAGTTGGGACTAGTTTTTTGTTTTGTTTTGCTTTTTCTTAAAAACTGAACAAATTAGAGTGGAAAGTTTTGGGTTTAAAAAGAGCAAAATCTTGAGCCATAAGAGCAGCTATGAGAAAAAGATCCTGGGAAAAAGGTGGGGGGGACATAAAAATGAGAGAGAAAGAGAGAGTAAATCACAAGTATGAGAATGGCTTTGATCTCACACCTACTCCTAATAGGGTTTTTTTATGCATTTGTTAAATTTTAGCATGTTAAGCTACTTTTTTTTAATGAACTGGAATAAACATCAATGCTAGAATCATCTTATGCATATCACTGGGAACTGTAAGGAGAACGGAAAGCCATGCTTCACCTAAGAGTGCTGCCCAACACATTATTCTTCTTATTCTGGTACAACTGGCAGGGAAATAATGTTTGTAAATTGTTCTGTAATGTGTCAGACAAAGTGATCTAGTACATTAACTATCCCGTGCTGTTTATTCACATGGAGATAATGACAAGAGCCAAAACTGATCAAAATGTCTCAGGAAAAAGAGGCAAAAGAATTTGGCTTTATAATCTGCTCTCATAATCCTTTCAGTCATGGGCAAAGGATCAAAAAAGTACAGCTGTGTTCTGAAAATTAATGCATGGTGAAAAGTTGGTATCACAATGAATATCTTGATTTTCCCAATATGGGATTTACCTCTTCCTCGTAACAATGCAGTCCACCTTTGAAAAACATTACATGTATCGTTGTACATAAGCTTTGCTAACCATATTAGGATTGTTTAACGATAAAGTGAACAAGACTTCTAAGAGTCCATTGGTCACTTATGATGGCAGGATCAGAAGAGTAACTAAAGTGTAGTGGTTCTATCAGCTGAAAACTTTGTGTGTGTATAGGCCACTGCAAGAATAAATAGAAATTATAGTCTTGTAGCATGATAAAAAAATGTTATTTCTGTGGCATTATACAGACATAGTGGGGCAATTCATAGGCTGAAAAAAATACTAGGAGGAATATAGCTGTTCATTATGGAATATGGGTACAGTGAGGAAGGGTGATTTGAAATCACAGGGTAAACCTGATGAAATAGTGTTAACAATGGAAATGGGAATAAGCATAGGGACTAAAATGAAGGAGGAGACAGATCGCAATCTGAGGTGATCAAGAGACTGAAGCTTTATGTAAGCTGTCCATCAAAAGGACTGGGTCTGCCTGGGGGGTTTTAATCACCCATCTTTTCAGTGGGAAAAGAAACAGCATGATATGGGAAGGTGATAATTCTGAGTGTGCTGGAAGCAGTGAGAGGCAAGAATTTGAGTAAGGAAGGACTAGCTGAGAATGAAAAGATAGTAGGCAACTTGGTTGAAAATCATCATAAAATTGTAATAGTTCATGATCTTTACAAAGGAAGGGAAAGGAATAGCAAAGTGTCAGTGAAATTCAAGAGGCAGTCTTCATACATTCAGAGACTGGAAGATAAAATCCCAAAAGAGACAAGAGACAATTTTTTTTAAACCCAAAAAACTAAAAACAAACGAACAAAACAGGTAAGGAGAACCAACAACTTCCTGAGCAATGGTAAGGACTCAGGTATGAGCTATCTCAATGTGGAGAGATGATGAAAGGCATAGACAGAGCCCTGCTGGTTAAAATCACAGGTTTTTCAATGATCTCAAACCAAAGAGTGGCACAGTAAAAAAGTGGAAAATAGGTAGAGTAATAAAGATGAGTATGAAAGAAGAGCACAGGCATGTGAGGATGAGAGAAGAAAGGACACTGTATAGAATGATCAAAGAGAGATGGGTCATAATCATTCAGTAATAAGATCAGTAGTAATAAGAAGAAAAGGTGACAGATGAATTAAGAAAGCTGAAATGTTTAATTCCTGTTTTGTTCCCTTATTCAATAAGAAGGTCAATAGCAATCATGCAGATACCATATTTAACGTCACTGACAAGGGAATGAGATCTCAGGTTAGAATAGAGAAAGAAAAGGGTAGAGAATAGACCAGGCTAGAGTATTTACATAAGTTGGATTGCTTTAGATCAACAAATTCTGATGAAATTTGCCCTAGGGAGCTTAGACAACTAGATGAAACAGTCCTTGTGGACATTATTTGTTATCTTATGAAATCAGAGGACAGTAGGTGTGGATCCAGAAGACTGAAAAAAGCAAACTTTGAACCAGTTGTAGCTGGAAAATAAAAATAAATATGACACCAGTGACCCCAATCAAATATTGGATCTGTTTCTCTAACATTTTGGCATATTCACTGTCACTTAAAATATAATTTAAAATTAGATGCCTTTTTTACCAGAACTGCTTCATCTGAAACAGAAATTACAGGGAAATCTGTAAAAATGAGTATGTAGAGTGAAGAATCCTTTACCTGGGAAACTATTGAATATTTGGGGTGTTGCTTAAGAGGGGAAAACAAAATCAGGGCAGTAAGTCAATGCAATGAGCTAGTCATCCTATCTCCATGGAAACAACAGTGTTGAAGTAGTAGTCATAAAGTACAAGGTGCATTCTAAGATATTTATCATTGTTTAATGCCATAAAAATTGTAGCAAAGGATGATTCATCTGAAACAGCAGTGCAGCGATCGGGATATGTGGGCAGGAAAATACTTAATATCTAGCAGTATGTCACCCTGCATGATCCTGTCTTGATCTTGAAGAGTCAATGATGCCACCCTTGTCCAGGAAAAACATAGTGGCATTGTCAGTATTCCAATGAAGATAGTAGATCAACAGCAAATAATACTTAGATTTTTGAAGATCAAGGTACTTTCTTCTTGTCTTCCTGGTATTTCTGAAATTCCATGACAAAAATGAAAAAGTCCTTAAAATAATCTCCATTCCAGTTTCCTTGAAAAATACCTTTTTTTTCTCTTTCAGTTTTCTAAATAAATTCTACCTGAAGATTGTGTTACTTTAAGATTTGTTATTGAAAATCACTCATGTTTTCATGTCCTGTTTTTTTTGGAAATAGCTAGCCATCTACTTGCAGTCAGCAGAAAATCAGAACACTGAAATCCTGGGACAGTGCAAGACTCCAGAACGTGTTGCAACTGACAGAGTTGCTGGTGCATACACCTTAACACATTACAGCACGTCAAGTAGGTTGTTGGTTTCAGGGTATTATTCATTTACGGCAGAACCATTTTAACCAGTAAGATCGGCTGACCATATCACATACAGCTGAAGGCATTGCCTAAGCAGTATAAGTCTGCAGACCAATTACACAGCACAATTGAGAGGACAGGTCTTGTAAAAAAAAAAATTGATCAAACCTAAGCTTAGCACAGAACCTACTGAAAACTGTTTATACGATATTTTATACGTATAAAGAAAAAACTTTATACAATTCAAAGCTGTGATCTCCTGTGCCAAGGTCTTCCTGATAATGACATTCATCTTCTTCTGTGGCCTTTGTTTCCATTTTCAGTCATGTGAATATGTCTTATCTTCTTCATAACCTTCCACACTTTTTCACTTCACTTAGCTGCAGTAACACAATATGTTTGCACCCGGAGGTTATCAGGGTGAGGCAGATTTTTAACTCATTATGTAATACACTGGACATCATGAGACAATGTCAATTTGTAGTTGCACATACTGGCTAATTGAGTTCCCATTAGCCATACTGGATCTGCTTAGCTCTTTACAGTTTACACGTAGCTTATCTGAGCTCATTCTTCTTGATCAGATTTTTCAGTATGAGTGGAAGTAAAACCCGAACATATGGTGGGCCCACTTTTAGCATTTTCTCCTGTTGTGTGTCCAAAACCTGTTTATCTGACCAAAACCAAAGCAAAAAACCCGTTCATTTTATGGACCAAGGTTTTGCCTTAAATTAAAATTAAAATATATATATTATTTCCACAAATTTAGCTGAAAATAGAACTGTGAAAAGCATTAAAGTCTATTTTTTAGTATCCATATAATTTGAGAAGAATAAAGTTTAAATGGTGCAGAAATACACTAGATTTTATTTAATCCTAGAATTCATATTTACAGTTCAAAAGACAAGGTTTGTAATGTCTATCAAATAAACCCCAATGCCAATACCCAAGGGCTGCTTATAAAGTTCCCTTCCACCCTGCCATAATGTGCTAGGACTATAAAATGTGGATAGTGGGGCAACTTTGTTTTTGAAGAAAGTTTAAGGTACTGAAAAATGTCTTACTTCCTAGCTAGTGAAATGTATTTGAGGTTTTAGGTAGAGGCTATGACTCTAAATGATCCAAATGTCTCTCTTCTAAGACTGAGTCTTTAAATAAAATAGCACTTCTCAGAGGGAGCACATGTTGCCTCCCCAGGATTTCCAAATAGGATGCATCAATATGTAGGAGTCACAGCAATGAGAGCAGCTATATGGTAGCTAAAGTTGATCAGGAAATCATGTCTTCCCTTTACAAACATTTCTATTCAACTGAATTCCTTTTTTGTTATTACTTCAGGGATTCTAAGTGCTGTCCAAAAATTCTGAAATGGTATTCAGAAAGTAGGTGGATTTTAACAGAAGTAATGTTTTGATTTCCTTTTTCTTTTGACCATTATGTACAACATTGACTAGTTTGTCAGAAAAGACAACTTCTACTCAGTTAATGCAGAACCCATTCTTCTCCTGTTTATTGCTTTAATGCTACCACATTTCTTAAAAAGCAATACTTGCATCTTTCTGGATGTTTTTGCTTGTCCCTGCTCTAGAAGTCATTGAAGATGAAGCTCCTGAGAGCCAGTGCTGATTGCTCAGCAGAGCAACGTGCAACACGCTGCCTGCAAGTGCAACAGAGAATGTCCCAGAAGTCATTTGAAGCTGCCCTGTGCCTTCCTCCCATACTGACTTGAAAATTCTGTTATTTATAGTCTTCCCCAGCTTGCAACCCGCAGAACAAAGTGACTAAGCTGATCCTCTTTGGAGCAGATGTAGAAGCCAGCAACAATAGCCCTGCCTGCCCTCTGGCAGTTCCTAGCTGCTGTCCAGTTGGGGTCTGGAAATGGTCTTATAAAAGCCTGAAAAGTTTCTTTGCTTGCAGAAACTGGTAAATTTTATCATTTTTCAAGCAAACTTTTCCAGTCATACCTTCCCACAAGCCAGAATTATGTTTGTACTTGAGGCACGGTTTAAATATGCCAAAAGACGTCCAAATCCAACAAACCTATCAGTGCGCATTTTACCTTTCCTTTCAGCTGCCACCTTTTGTTTTATAAAGTACTACTCCCTAGCAGAGTTCAGATAAAATATTTTATCTGGCTTAGGTAATTTTCCAAAGTATTTTTCTTTAGTATTAAAACTGTATTGTTCTGATAAAGGCAAATGAAAAAATCTCTATGCTTATGTGTCTTGCACTTCTTGTATGAACTTCCTTTCACTCAGCTGATGTTTGTGTGGCATTATCTAACGTAAGGCAATGGGGAAAACTCCATCATGGGAGAATGCCAACAGCTGTAGAATGAGATAGCGGCTTCGTTCCAGCAGTTTGCTTTGATTCACGGAATAAAGCCTTAATGTATACGTCCTGATCTTGGAGACATCAGAAATATCTTATTCATATTCAAGGCCCCACACCATACTCATAGGAAATAAGCATAAATAAAAAGCACAGATTGTTGCAAAACACAAATGAAAATCAAACTTGTAACTGAAAGATCTGCTGATCGTCCCTCCCCCAATCATGGGCAACAGAAACAAAAAGGAAATTTTAATCCACTTTTAAAAAAACTGTCTGGAGAGTCCGCATTCCCCCAAAAACTCTCGTTTCTAGCCTTTTGTCAGAACAACTTAATCTAGTTACAATGCCATTACCCCAGAAAAACTCTGTAATGGCAAAGATTTGCAAGAGGTGCAGGTATTCCTGACATCTCGGTGTGTTGCATTCTGGGATGTCTTTACCAGACTAGAAAGCCTGAGGCTGTTCATAATACTTAAAGAGAAGAGGAGGAAAATGAATGGATTTAATTCTTCATCTTACCTGACAAGCAACTTACATCTTAAAACAGTTGACAGATTTTTCATCACTGGTCATCTGTTCCTGAGCCTCAGTTCCACAACTCCATATAGGAGATCATGAATTTTACTGGAGATGTCCTTGCTGGTTTCCACAACCACTGCACAGCATTGTTTATTGGTCATATTCTGAGTGCCTTTATCTGCTTTTTTTGAGGATTCTTCAGTGGGTACAGGTAGGGAAAGTGCCAACAAAGATGACATCTTTGTGTAGTGGAGGAATGGCATTTGTATACAGTAGCACAAGTCCTGTTGGGATCATCCCAAGTTTAAGGGATGATGGAGTTGAGATATACATGTGACTAAGTGGGCTCCACTAGAAGAAGACCACCTCCAAAAACTGGCAGTCTTGGGTCTGAAGGCCATCCTGCAAGTTCTCCCGTCTTCACACATACCACCACACTGTTTCACTAAAGAAGGTCCTTTGACATCTGTCCTTTGCAAAGCTCTGTTTCTTGAATAGACTGAGGCAAACATTGTGGGCCTGTCAGTTGATTGCCCATTCAGATGCATCATTGCTCATGCAGTTTGTAACAGGCTGGAAGGCAGCTTGGTTTCTGTAGGCACGGAGAGGGAGTTAGTTTCCCAACACAGTGGGTGAGTAGTACTCACCTCAGGTCTCTGAATCAGCCTTCGGAGATGCTGTTCTCCCTGGGTAGATCTCTGATGGCATTATAGGATAGCAAGATGCCTAATTTGGGCTGCCCCAATCAACTTAGTGGTGCCAGGCACTTACGTCTCAAGAATCACAGTGATGAAATGAGACATCTGAAGTGATAAGGGAAAATCTGGGCTAAAACCTATTGGGCAGTAACATAGTATTTACATTCTCTTTATAACTTGTCACTCACTGAGTTGCCTAATTTTCTGGGAAGAGAGGCAGTCCACTGCCTCCCCATGAAATCACACATTTTATATGTGTAGAATTACTCAAGCCTCTCTATCCCAATAGGTATGAAGTTCTCTTTGGACAGACAATATTCATTTTCAAATACTGCTCTTCAGACTCTGCTCCAAATCATATTCAGTGCTTAAAATTTAGGATCAGTCCTTCACCTATTCATAGGCATATCTGAGTAATATGTCACTGTTCAGAATCTGTTTAGGCTCAAGCCACTGTTCTTGGATTACACCAGACAGTACGTAAAAACAGTTACTAAGTAATGTAATTTGTCTGGCATAGCCACACAAGACATACCATTATGTACAGCTGCTCATGGCTGAAAACAAAATTATTGACAAACAATCACAATCCAGATAATAGTGAGAGGCAGTGTTCTATTTTCTAAACTAAAATGGAGATCAACCGTGTTTACATACAGTCAAGCAAAGTCTGAGACTAACCACAGGGCGGTATAATTTTAGAAGAACCCAAATGCACTATTTTCAGTGACCACATTAGAATTTAAAATATAAATAGAGACAGATATATAGTCCAGCTTCTCTTTTAACCAACTAAATATATAAGTGAAGTTCTTCAGCATAATACACATGATACCTTTCTGCTAAAATGTCTTACACCGCTTACAAACCTGGTTTTAAACCAAGTTGCTTTATTTACTTTCCTGAAACATCTTTGCAATTCATTTATGAATCTGCTTAAATATATGACCATCCATGCAACTCAATGCATGCATGGTAGTGAAATGGAACCAAGGTTGTCAATACAATGAACGTGATTAAGAACAATTACATAACTTTGGTTTTGTTATTCTGTTTTATAACAAATATGCTTTAGGTTCTTTTTGTTTGACTCGTGGTTGCTGAGCTTTGAGGATGCATATTTTAATGATTTCTTCAGTGTATCTGGGCAAAAGTAACACTCTAAAAGAGAAAGGCAAGAAATAAAAATGAGTAAGAGCAGTGGGAAGAATTAAGAGGTAAGGCAAAAAGACAAATGTTGACAAAATTTTGCAACTGACCAATGGTTTCAGCTGTTCTTAAAGTAAGCCCCTTTCAGGACAAAGACCTTGATGACAGAAGGCAGCCGGGGACCATAGTGTGGACTGGCACATGAACCATAAAAATCATAGTTGCTTTTCCTCTCAGAAGAGAGACTGTATTTTAAGCAAGGCTGAATGTTGGAAGAGGTGAATGGTGGGAACACAAAGTGGTGCAATCCCCTCTTGCTAAGTACTGTTGCCAAGGCAGGGAGTTGCTTTTAACGTGTACTTCTCCAACTAGCAGGCAGGATGCTCACGCCTCCCAGGATGAGCTGCTATGAAAGGTCCTTCAGACAAGACAAAATTAGCAAAACCAGAGCTATTACGTGCTTCCCTGCTACTCTCAGTCAAATAACTATTCACTGCAGTTCCTGCATACTCTCTTGTGTGCCTCTACTTCTTATTTCAGCATCAGCTTCCAAGGCCAAAAGGTCATCTACTCCCTCCTTTTTCTTTCTTTTCATTGGCTTCCTGATCCCCTGAAGATGCCCCCTTTGCACACCAATGCAGTTTCAAAGTTATGAGAAATTAAATTTCAATCTATCACACAATGGCAGGTGCATCCTTTTCTGCTGTGCTGGTGGAAGAGGAATAGCAGCTGTCCTGCCAGAACAATAAAACTACTTTCCAGCTCTCTGTGAGTAGCAGCCATTGAAGAGCCATGCATAAATATAATCCATGGAGATCACAGGGGTGGCATTTCTCATCTCTTATCAGCTTTGCTGCACGCACTAGAATTCAATAAGACACATAGAAGGATGATAAAAGCTGCTATCAATCTGTCTAAGTAGAAATAATAAGAGCAATAGTAACAATATCAATAGATTTACAGAAAATCAGTGTCTATGTTATTTAGATACTGGTTTAATTATTCATTCCTAACATTTTTCCTTCTTTGCCTTATGCTAAGGGCAGCTAAGGTAGCAGATCTGTATTTTTATATTAACTTGTCCTTTTGTATGCTTGAAACAAGCTCAAAAGATCTTCTATTTAATTAACAAACAAACAAAAAAAGGTAAAGGAAAAGAGAAATGAAATCAAATATAGTCCTTCAAAGTACCTTCTTGAGCCCTTTTAAACATCCACACCACTGTGCACATACACAACTGTGTCTGGCCCTTCTCATCCCAAGTGTTTGCAAAGCGGTAGTATACGTAATCTTGCTAAAATTATTTTGGGACTTATTAACACTGGAATAGCCTGGTGATCTGCCTAGTTCCATATCCTTTTTCAGGCAATGCTCTATGGCAGATGTTCCGGAGGAAAACATTAAATTCCCTATAGTGCACTTGACAATTGTGTAATACTACCGCTCAAGGGGAAATTTAAAACTTTCCCCAGCTGGTAATCAGCTCATATATTGAAGTATGAGGACAGATAATTGTTATCCTACCCAGTGTGACTGCAAATTATATTTTTATTCCTGAGCCTTCCTTTCTGAATCCTACCTTCTTTCAGTAATACCTGCGACCATGAGTTCCCAGGGCTAATTCAGTGTTGCATTTGGTTTTGTTCTTGTGGATCTAAATGAGTATGTTTTAGTTTCATCCAATTTTCTCTTGCATGTCTTCCTCTTCTTTGTCATAGGTAGTGTGAAGAGGAGATTCTAGCTGTCCTCAACTGTCTCTGTAATAGGAATGGTTTTATATGCTTCTATGGCATCTTTTTTTTACCTCTCCACTGCTCAGATGAAAAAGTTCATGTATTAAACAATTAGTTCTATTCAAAATCACGTTTCATCTTTCCTTTCAAAATCACCAATAACCCAGATAGGTCTAGCCCTTCTCTCTGCAACCTAAAGGAAAGTACTATATGAGAACACAGTAACAATAATAACTAATGACAATAATTTGCCCTTTATAACTACATCCAACTGTAGCATTGCAGAAGTCTCTCTTGAGTACATGCTTTAGCAGTGCTGACTGACAGCATATCAAATAATCCCACTCAGAGGAGCAATGGTAGCTGCATAAACTGGTTGTTGCAGTACTTTCAGAATTGGTCCTAGGGATGAAAGCATTACTGCAAAGTACACAAAGAAATATGCAGTCAGTGTATACATCCCTCCCACTGAAACTGGTTGACAGTTAGAGGATCAGCATCTCTTAGCTGTGGTGCTTAGGGAATTACGAGCAGAGGTTTTCCTTGCACATCTGTGTGAGACTGTGTGACTGCAGTATCTTAAACATAGAAGGGATGTCAGGAGCACTTACAATGAGTCTTTCCATGCCACAGATATGTAATAGCTAGTCTCAGATTTCCACATGTTGAAATTGTTTACTAGAAGAGGTATCATCTGAATACATACTTCTGTGGAAAAAATGTGTCCTTTGTGGACAAGCTCTGGTGATACTCATCCAGTACACAGAAAGCTTTTTAAAACTTGGTTATCTGAATTATTTCCTTTTGTTTAGGAGGAAAAAAAAATCAGCTATAGCTCTGGGTTTTTTCTTATACATGTTTGATGGGAAACCAGAAAGCACAAATTCTCCCTTTAAAAAGGAGAGGGAAAAAAAAATAAGGTCAGCTCTGTAGATCTTGATGTATTGGGCAAGGAAGTACGCATGAAGCTTTAAAGGTAGGAGGCATAATGAAGCACCATAGGGACTAGAAGTCAGTGGGGTGCACGGATGCTTCCTTTCAGAATGATACCAAGGGGGTTAATGTCTGGCCTGGTGATAAAATCCTGGCATCTGTTACAGAAAACACAATGAGCATTGTTGTCATTGAGAGAATGGCTCTGTTTTTCCTGGCATGAGTTACTGTTTGGAAGCTGTTTTAAAATAGCAAAGAAAAAAATCTCACTCTGAAAACTTAAAAATAAAAGGCTATGCCAGAACTGTGTTCTCCACTGTATTTCTAGGAAGTGTTGTTGGTTCATTGTTCTGACAACATTATTTACATACCTTAAATACAATCGCATAGCATATAGACTTTGACGTAGACACCAACTACTGCATTGAATGTGCACAAGCTCAGAAACACAGGCTGAGAAGTCCTCCCAAAGGCTGGCTGCAGGCACAGGGCAGTAGTCCTGCTGGGCTTTCTCCTTTGCCAGTGGAGAGCCTGCCATCCTAATGCAAGATTCCAAGCACTCAAATTAAGAGCAACTACAGATTGTGCCTAGACAAGCTTCATTTTTTCTCATTGGAGTTTAGCCCCTAGCTAAAGTTCATCTTTATGGGATGCCCTTCCAAAGCATGCCAGGTATTTACATCTGAAATGGGGTTACATCCTGCTCTCTTTGCTATTTCCCATTGTTTTATATGACTTTTTCTCCAAAGATGAAAAGATTTTATTAATATTTTCCAGTCCATATACATTAACAATATATACAATACATCCTTCTGCTATGACACAGCATCTCAGTTTATACTCAGCTAGACTCTGCACTCACTGGTATTAGTACCAGAGCCACTGGAAGTAGACAGTAGGCTTTTCATTTTCCTTGCTAATTGTTCTGTCCATGCTCTGTTGCTGTCTGCTATTTTTTGGCTATGAGCTAAATAAACACAAGCAGCGAGAAAAGGTGAAAGTAAACAGGCCCTCAGCCTTAGTTTTGATGTCACTGATTCCCTTGTTATGAAACTTCAGAACTAATGAAGAAAATAATCTCTACAGGTGCAGAGCAGGGGAGATAGCATATGTTATTTGCAGGCTGCATTACTTCCTCAGAGCAATGCAAAGGCTCAGGCTGACTATGACAGCAGCGTGTAATGAAAACATTGTTTTCTTTCTTATTTCAGACAATGCCACCAGTCTGAGCCAACTGCAGGAAGTCAAAGCTCTTCACAACATGCAACAAACTGGACCCTGCACATTTGGTGAATAATCAAGAACATGCTAGCCTGTGCAGCCCATGATCCTTTTACTTCCTGGGAGGTGACAAAGGAACAGAGCTAATAGATGAGATTAGGATCAGATTCAGGGAACCAGAGTGTCTCTGCTATAGCTTCTTGGTGACACAGCGAGCTAGGTGTTGATGCAGCAAAGAGCTGCTGCATGAAGCCATTCAGAAAAATTCACTGCATCTCTTTGCAACTGGAAAATGCACCCTTGTTTTTCTGTAGGATTAAAACTAAAACTTCAATTAAACAAATTATAGGAGAAAATGAACAAAAAGTACATTTAGAAAATCAGTTTTTAAAAAAAAAAATTTATAATTCCTACAATGATTGATTATATTGTAGGTAACAAATTTCATTACGCTGTAATGCATTAGACAGCACAGATAAGTAACATGATGGCAGAAAGCCTAGTTCAGATTGGTCCAGTTATTAAAAAAATAACTTTTAAAGCCAGGAAGCTCAGAGTTATGATTAAATATATGGGAAATTTCAAATACCATCTGCTTCATCCATTTTTCAATATACAGAATGTATAAATAACCCTGGTAACCTCAAGCCCCTATGGTTTTACCAGCATTGAAGGAATGCTACAGGAGGCACACTTCAGTCCTTCCGGTGAATGGTACAATAGTTGTATTGTACATGCAAGTACAATACAGAAAGACTTTAGCATCAGAAATGCAATAGACTGAATTATGCTGTCAACTAAGGAAAGAAGCTCTACCAGCCAAGAAGCAGCCCCAGTACATAGCTCTGTCTACCCATTACACAACATGAGTAATGAGAAGCTGGTATCAGCCTCTCACTCTGTGCCACCTCTGATATGTCTTTTTCTCAGAGAAGACAATTTGGAGAGACAATTTTGGCAAAGATATCTCCATATAAGCACTGGCAGACATACCTCAAGCCACTCCCTGCCACACGAGTATTGTCAGTAAGTACCATGGAGATGTGTCTTGCTGCTGATAGCAGGTCTCCAAAGCTACTACAACATGTTGCGAGTTCTCCAGGAAGGTGATCCCCAACTGAAGAGACACAGTCAAAGCATTTGCTGCATCCTCTGTGTAAATGACAAGAAGCTGTTAGACAGCTTAGAGTAAGTAATCAGCAAAGCAACTTTAACAGGGTCAAGGTATCAGGGGACTGTTACTTGTCCAAGGACATTTGCTAATCAAACATCTGTATTTTTCCAAAAGCATATTCTAACAAAACAGGTCATCACAGAATTAATAGCAAAACCTAGAATGTTTGGAGCACCACAGTAGTTCCATTTTTCTCTGCATGAGGTTAACTGATCTTATCTAATGCAGCCTTGCTCAGCCTCGCCATCTATGATAGGATAGTGAGCAGTAAATGAAGGACCATTGCACAATGAGCATTTGAGCCTTCATTGAAGCTGCATTCTGACTCTTTGCGTAGGTTCAAAAAGCAATACCTGTTCATGTACAGCATGAGTTTTTTGGTGACCAAGTTAAATAAAGAGTTACTTCTTTTTTTTTTCACCTTGGAAAATCATGAGATGGAAGGAGAGAATGGAGACAGGCCATTTTCTGCTAAAGACACCCAGAAGTCCACCCTATTTGCATACACTTTTACATGAAGCATTCGTATTTATTATTTATATGAATTTCAGTACTAGTTCCCAGAGATAAATCACACTTGCTGACAGTCTGAGTATGGAGGTCAGAAACCTCTCAGAAAATTCAGTCACTGCACATTCTGAAGTCAAAAAAACCACCATAAAAATTTTACCCTCTTCCATTCCTGCCTCTCTACAGAAAAGAATTACAGCCACCAACTACGTTGCTGGGAATCCCACAAACTGGGACAGTTTTTAGCTCCACTTTAAGCTGCAAACCATCTTTACTAGAATTCTCCAGTTGGGGTGGGAGGGGGAAGCTTCACATAAATGTTCACTGAAAGGTAGTCACAGGCATCCTTTCAGTGAGAATCTCACCTCTGAAATGTGTCATCAGGGATACATATCAGCAGCACTCTTCCAAATATTTTTAAAATTATTCCTGTATCATCATTAAGAGAAAAAAAAATGTGTGAGAGAGGAGGTGTCTGTCTTCCACATGAGTTCAAGCTTTTAATGGTTTGCAGTACCCTTACACAGGCATCCAGGACAAAATCAATGCACTTCATATGTCTAAGCCTTGAGACTTCACCTACCAGCTGCACACAAAGGAGCCAGGGACTGTAAGATAGTGCTGGCAGAGGCTCCAATACTGCCCATCACTTTCTTAAAGATGATTCATGCAAGACTGATTTTGTTTCTGTGACCCTCCTGCAAACACTGCTGCATACGGATCATTACATGTGGGTTTCTCTTCATGTGGATGTTTATGCTCCACCAAAGAAGACACAGTAAATTGCCTCCTTTTCTGGCAGCATGAAATCCACACATTCAGTCTGTCAGGCCAAAAAAGTTCTTCTTGGCTATGGAAATGTGCATTAACAAATAGCCATCAAATGCTCTCCCGGGCTGTAAGCAACCTCTCAAGCCAGGAAGATAGTACCCAACAAAAAATACAGCTGAAGCCATATTCATATTTTTAAAATGGCTCCTACACACTGGAAAGCCCCTCCTTTGAACACAGTCTCCCTGATGGGAGAGCATTGAATTTTGCCTCTAGTGACATAACCTGAAGGAAATGGTTTAGAAGTGTTTGTCTGTTTGTTTGATACTGTTCTTCTTTCTTTCTCATTTTTTTCATGTGTTTTGTGTGACTGTGAAGATGGTTGAAGCACCATTTTCTCAATCTTTCTGTCGATCACTCCTTTGTGGTGTGTGCCATCCTTTCTTCCTGTGACTCTTCCCTTTGCGACAAAAGGCACTGCTAATTGCATAGATTAGCTTCAAAGCCAGGATCAAAGGTTTAACATTTCGATTTTCTGCTCTTCAGACATTGTCTTTTCTTTCTCTCATTATGGGAAATTTACAAAACTACTCACTACAGAACTGAATTGATTTTCCTCCGTAAGTTAAGGAAAAAGGCTAACAGGGGAAGGGGAATATTCTTAGTTGACCTTATCTGGTGTTTTGGGAGGTTGATGTATTGAATTGTATCATTGAAAATGCAAGTGATGAGTTTTAAGAGTGTTTACAGAACACCTACTGCTGGAAGCCACACTGCTAGAAAGGCTGCTGCCTTTCATTCATGAGAACGATAAAATTGAACCAACTCTAAGGCACATAGCCTGCTCATATGCCAGTTGCTAGGTTAAATGAAAAGATATGTTGTGTTCCTTGTCTATCAAAAATTTGTACATTCATTCAGAATGGACAGCTGGCATTTTGAAAAGTTGTTCTGGGCTTTTCAGAGAAAAAAAAAAGTATACTTAACTGGCATGAGAGACCTCCATTTCAAACATCGACAAAGGACGGCTCTTGTGACAGTGCTTTTTTCTGAGGGCAGCAAGGACTTGAAGTTGCCTGTGTGCTTCTCAATCAATTTCAGCTCCATTTTCTCAGCTGTTACCACATTTTAACAAAATAAAAGAAAAAAGGGGCAGGGGGAGAGATTTTCATATTTTAACACTGGCTTTACTTATCTTCTGCCTTTAAAAATAAATATCACCTTTCATTCAGTTTTGGCAGTCAAATTTTCAAAATTACTTGCATGCAGTTTGAACAACCGTTTAACACTATACCTGGACATGCTGGGATAAAACAATCCCAGATATAACACTCCTGGAATAAACAGAATTAAACAGAGAGCCAACCTATGAAGTGAAAACTGTGTAGATGAAAGTAGTTATTACTAATGCTGTGCTTAAAACTTTCAGCCAAAGTAAATAACTTAAACTTAATGACATGGGGGTGGCGAAGATGAAGCTAGATAAAAGCATAGCTTTCCACAGCACCGTGCTGGAGTTAATTTTCTTATGTACAACCACTATAGAGCTTTCTTTTCCCTTAGCAGTAGCCAATCAAAAACTGCAAAAATGGCAGACAACTAAAGCATCCTTAACAACAAGCAACATACCGTTTGCTCAGTGTCTGCATTAGCTAATTAAAGTAGAAGCAGAAAGAATCAGAAGCAGATCCATTACGTGATTTGATTTTATGTAAGTTGGATTTATTTGTGTTCAAGCTTACAAACAAACAGTTCATGATTCAAGAAACTGCCTGTATGTACAGTCTATTCATGTGATATTTTGCTTCTTGAAAGCTTCTGAAGATGAAAAAAAATTACCCTTTCTATAGCTACATTTTATCATCAAAGACAATGGGAGTGCAGAATTATGGTTTACTCGCCCACACACTGAAGGAAATTGTATGCTGTTCCTGCATCTCGATTGGCTGATTGTAAGGGATGGATACATTTTCTTTCTCCTTTCTCTTGTTTCTTGCTTTTAGGAAACTTGAATGCCCTCTTTCCTTGTTTTTCCCACTTGTCCATCTATAACCTCTAATGGGAATTTTTTATCAAAGGCGATTGGTCAAGCTCCCAGACCGTGGGAATGAGTTTTTGCTATTATTTCTGTTGCTACATAGTTTTAAAAACATAAACATCTTTTTATGTATTTTTTTGTTTTGAGGCAGTGAGAAAAAAAGGCATTGAACAAACACACAGCATTAAAGTAATAAAATATCATGTGAATTTCCTCTATATTTCAAGCTAATTATTTTTTCCACTTTGGTCACACACAGCTAAAAAGCATTTAAAATGAGGCAAATATGAAGAGGGTTAATATACAAAGTATAGCTTCAACTGCCACTCTTTAAGCATAGAATCACTCTTCTCCCTAAACCACCACATTCAAGTTCTCTAGCTTAGTGTAAGCATTTTAATTGTTGGCTTTTTTTTTTTTTTTCTGCAAGGCATGAAGATAACGATGCATGAATCAATACATGAATGAATCAGCCTCTGGTCTAGCTTACTGATGTACTCATCGTTTATATCTTTGCATAATTTACAGAAATTGAAACTGTAGCTGGGCTTTGCATTCAGCTGAATGTGGCTTGTTTACACAGTCCAGTAGGGTTTCATGTTCCAGAAAAGCTAATTCTGTAGGAATTGCTCAAGCAGAATGAAAACATCTAAGGCTTTGTGCTATAATAGGTGCAGTTAAGTACCTAGATGTCCCAGCACTTTAAAGCTTGGTAAGATCACCAGCCTCTTGGCTTTGCCACATATGGTCTTGGTTATTTCAAAGGGAGTTTTAGCTCCCTAGGCAAAATGTATTTGGGCCCCAAATGCAGTAAGCTGAAGTATCAGCCACTGTCAGATTCATCTCAGTGAACTGTAGTTGCTTAAAGATTAGACATGTATTGTAAGTTACTTGTCCAGGTTTCTGCAATGCCCTGAGATACCTCCTCCACCTAGCTGTTCCCTAGCCCTTGGGGTGGTCCCTCAAACAGCCAGGATTCAAGTTCTGGGACCACCACTTCCTAACTGGCTGATTCTTGGATTGATTCAATTGTCCTCTGCCACTAACCCTAAAGAGAACGATATTTGAGGCCAAAAAAGTAAGTCACAGTAACTACTCCCAACATTTTTTGAAAATTCCCCCTATTATCAGCTTGTTCCCTTCTGCTATCTGCAATCTTGCCATATGTCACAGGGAAGAGAACTAATGGGCACACAATGCCTGCCAGGTTCCCTCAGAGATCTTCTCCTCAGGGAATAGTATTCTTCCTCTATTCTCTCCCATTCCTCACAAGCACACCCTGTAGTTTTCCCAGATACTAGTAGAAACAGAGACCCTCTCTCTAATTTTGGATTTCATTGGTCTTTGATAGGGCAACTCTGTTTCTGTCATCTCTTTTTGTTCTATTGTCCCAAGGATAGGTCCTTTATATTCTGAATTTTAAAAGATTCCAGGGAAAATTTGTGTCTTTCAAAAGTCCAGTATCTGTTTGAGGTGCTTAGATTTAGCGGTTACAATTACAAAACAGTAGAACCCTGTATGTGAGGAAAGATTTTTTGGATTGGAAGGATATTTTCACTTTGGTTGTAACTGTCAAAGGGGATTTCACAGCTATCCATATTACATCTCACCCCTGCAGCTGGCATCAGAGCAACCTTTGCTGCTTGAGTAAAAGGAGACTCAGGGAGATATATTATTCAATTTTGTACAGAGAAGGAATAAAAAATGTGTTGCCAGAAGCAGTCTAGAGCTACACATTGAATAACATCTGTATTTAAAGAGAAACATGGGGTCGTGGTCTTAATGAGTTATTGTTCTTTCCTAAAGGGTCGGATGAAGTGTTTAGTTCTGTGGAAGTCAGAAATCTCAAACCAGCCATGTCCCATTAACACAGCACATCAAACACCACAGGCTGATTTTTAGTTCAGCATAAGTCTGAGGATTTACACCACTGACAACAGCCATGCATCTGGTCACATACAGTCAGGAAATGAATAACTTTGCTTGAACCGAGGAGAGCAAGGGTGCAATAAAAACATATCCTGAAAAGGGATCTGCAAGGGGAAATGGGAGGAGACCTCAGCTCACATGAGAAGAACAAAGCCTGTCTCATGCTGGACCCCAATCTTCCGCAAAACACAGCGCAGGAAAGGGCCCGAGTCTCAGAACGTTACCAGGGAGATATTTTCAGGCCAGCAACCCACTCTGTCCCCAGAGTGCCAAAAGGGCACCAAAAGGTCTTCCTTGCACCAAGCATCCTTGCCTCTGAGCAGAGCCCAGTTCTGGGCTGCAGGATGCTGATGGGTATATTTGATGTGTCAGTCACTCACATGCCAATGGTAACTAAGAAGTTGAGACTGCATACTCTGTGTCTGCTTGTGAAGTAAAAAAGTAGACATTTTATTTGGCTAGGCCAGGAATGGGTTTGTTTTTCATTTCTGTAACCACAGATAGATTTTGGAAGCAATTAAACAACAAGCATGCCCAGAAGGGCTGGGAGACAGTACAAGAGCAGGCACTCTCTTGATATTTCTGATATTACCAAAGTGAATCAAACACACAAAAAAGATGCTGTGAGTCTTTTTTAACACATTATGATGCAGTGAAAAGAGCCATAAATTCTGTTTTGGGTTGGGTTGGGCCTTTTTTTCTTAGTACATTGCCCACAATGACTTCACTCTTGCCCACCTCCAGCAGAAAGAAACACCACTGACCTGCCTGGAAAGTGTGTTTCCAGAAGGGAAGCAGGATCAGTCAGTCTCTAAGTGGGTTAAATAGAAAAGGTATCTACTGTTGCTTAAAAATTAAACAGCTTTGCATGGTGACACTTTGATTACTTGGACTGTTTCAGTGACAATAGTACATCTAGTGATACCATGAGCATGTTCCTCCTGTTTGCAGAGAGATGTTTGTGTTGTATAGACATGTGCTTTGTTGAAATTTCTGGCCACTTGCTGTCTTGCATTATCTGATTAATATTTTATTGATTTTTCATGTAATCATCATATCCATTCACATAGCAATTAAAAACCGAAGTATTTTACTGTGTGGATATCTGCACTGAGTTGTGACACCTGGCCTA
Organism: Coracias cyanogaster; assembly: GCA_033124195.1. Taxonomy (NCBI): domain Eukaryota; kingdom Metazoa; phylum Chordata; class Aves; order Coraciiformes; family Coraciidae; genus Coracias; species Coracias cyanogaster. The sequence continues at coordinate 74,876 of JAVSBS010026617.1, read as the reverse complement.
GATGGTGTACGTGAATGTATTTTATTCATAGATTTTGTGACCCAGAACAAGAATTCTTTTAAAGTAATTAGACATGGCAGACAAGTACTAAATCAGATGACAAACAAACACAATAAAACATAAATTGGATTATTTCTTCTCTCACATTGCTGGTAAATGGCAAGAAACTTCAGTGTGTTTGGCAGAGTGCTCCGCTTCCTCTTCTGTATGTGTGTGTGAAACAAAAAGTACATTTTGTATTAACGCAGGTATGCTGCATCTGAAAATAAACATATTGTGATCTCACCTTCACCCAGAAGTAAATGAGAGAGAAGCTAAACTTGAATCTTCAGAGGAAGGTAGACAGATTGCTGAAGGCATACAGGCAGAAGAGGTGCTTGGGCTGCTTGGTCTAATAGTGCTATTTGTAGAGCCAATTCAATATACCCTGAAGTCAATAAACACCTAATTGACCTTGATGGGCTTCAGATCTTTGGTCCCTGCAACAAAAGTAAGAATCTGTTCAAATTTATCTGAGAATTTCAGTTTGCACTTAAATTTCAGTAAAGCAAATGGTGTAGTCTATACCTTCTTGTAGGTTATCACAATTTCTTTTTGACAGATGAGGTGGGATTGTTCCTCAGATGCAGGTGAGATATATACTTGTATACTTCTTTTGAGAAATCAAATGTCAGAGTAGAATTAGGAGCTTGAAGGCTCCTGACAGTAAAAGACAAAGGGAGGTAAGACACACTGCACACTGCAGCAAAAACAGACTGTGCATATTGAAATAAAGTTTTTATCGTAACTGTACAAGAAGAAATCCTTGAAATAACTTTCAAGAGGCTCAGCCTCACAACTAAATTAATGGCTCTCTCTATTCCAGCTCTTTTAGGACCCTGGATAACCATGCTGAATGGACACTTGCTTTTCATATTTAGATTTATCCTCTGTTGTGTGTGACTACACCTGTTGGGTGACCGTACCTGCTGATCCTACCTGCCTTCCCAAGGGAAGCATATCTCTGACTCGCTGACAGGTTGGGAGGGAAACTGTCAGCCACCACCAGGTCGGGATATTTCTCAGCTTGGAGCTTTGCCTGCAAGAGATGGGAAGAGCCTGTCCAACTCATGAAACATAGCACCAACAAGAGGAGCGGTGCCAGGGCAGAGCCATTCCCTTGCCCCGCTGCTCAGGATCATGCTGAAGTAGGGCGCATCCGCCAGCCATGGTGTTGCCAGCTCCACAACAGCTCCTATCTTCCCCAGGAGAGAGCAGGGACCACACAGCCTCCCATGGGTAGTACACCAGCAGCACACCTGGGCCAACCTGAGCTCCAATCTCCTGTAGCCCAAATGGCCACGGGAGCCCCATGAGGTCACCATGGCCATAGATTGGGGATGCAGGAAGGAGCAGCCTCTCAAACCACCTCCCTGCCGTGGGCAATGATACCTATAGCACTCCCTGCTCTCTATGCAAAGTGCAGCAGATGGTAGTTATCTGATCTAGCCCGGCTGACTTTGCACCAATGCAGATATGGAGCAGCCACATGTCCAGGGCACTGGAAAAGAGGCTTAAAGTCTGCTCCCGTTTCCCGGAGGGTGTTTACTTCCTCCCAGCTGACAGGCATGACCGACTGTACAAACACTCCTTACTCCTTTGAGGACAAAGTCAAACAAGCAAGCCTTCAGAAGCAATTTGCATTTGTGCGACTTTGCTCTCAGACACGTTAAGGTTGATTATACCTGCCGTATAATCAACCTGTTAGCTTGGAGATGGTAACAAAGAGCTGGGAGTTCAAAGACAAGCTGGAGTCACTTATTCAGTTGTGATAATAACCTGGGTACAAATGATAACAGACTGAAACAGAGTTGCCATTAGACTTAACAACAGATGGGTAATTGTTCCGAAACCCATTCAATACTAAAAAGTGCACCTCAATGATTTTAGCCCCATGCAAAGTAACTGGGCTTGAGCTCTTCCAGGCAGGGACCCTCAGGTATGGATTCAGAGAGAGGAGCAGCAAAACAGGGACTTCCCTGAGGAGTGGCTCTAAAGGGTAGTAGCATCACCCATCTGGTACTCAGCTCCCTTGGCAGATCCTCTGCCTGTGTGAATGCTGAGCCTCATCTGGACAACCACAGGGAAAGGACCATTGGGCTAGCTATGAAAAAGGGATCATAAAACCTCAATGTGGGAAAGAAACAGAAGAAGAGAGAAAGGAAAATGAGTGGTATGTGGAAGAGAAAGTTGTCCAGAGGAAGAAACAGTGGTGCTTGTTAGACAGTAGGTGTCTGCCTCCTGCCAGGCCGTTTGCCCTGGCAGGCAGGAGTGCTGCAGGGAGGAGTGGGGTGACTCAAGGTGCTACATCCTCCCCCTGAGCTAGGACCAAAGGAAGGGCTACGCTGCACTGTGATGAGCAACTGACTGTACGGCGTGAGATGTTGGTGCCTGGATGAGATATAAAGCCAAGACCCTGTTTACTATGTCTACTCATCAATGCTCTTATCATTTTTGCTTCAGAAGAGCAGGATGTGACACCTAGTTTCCTGCCCAGATTTTAACCTGGTCATTAATTTATTTTTCCCCTTCAGTGTAAACAGTGTTTTGCTTTGTGGTGGCATTCAATGCTGCTGGCTTCCCTGAAATGTTACACTGTTGTACTCCCTGACAGAAGTCATGGTTGAAGAAAATAATTTTAGCAAAATCAACTATTTTTTCAATAATATTTTGGTTGAAAATGCTTACCCATCCTTATAGATCTACCACCTATGTCTCAGCCTCAATTCTGCAGCAAGACTTCCTGTAATCTCTCTTTGCTACACACAAATCAAATCATGAGAAGCTTTTGTTGACGTGAAATACAACTGAGAGAGCGTTCCCAGGCTATATTTCCTAATCAAGTGGATTTTCCTTTCAAATTTCCAGCATGAATTAGATTTTTCATGTGTGTTACTGTGTTGCAAAAATTGTCATACAAGATTAAATTGCATTATGCTTTCAAAGCTGTCACCATGTTGAAAGGAATAAGGGATACCAACATCAAAGGTAACTCAGCTGAAGATAATTCTCCTTTATGGGAGGAATTGGGATTTGGCCACCCAGGCCTATAGAGCAATCATCCCTCTCTCTGCAATAAGATGCAGGACAGTGCATGTGTGTATTTAGGGGAGTTTGAACAACCAGTTCCACTTTATAGCAGCTGTTAGTAGTCTGGTGTTCCTAAACACCTATTATTCCATATTTATTAACCATCAATCTATAGGCCAGGTCTTTAGCTGGTGTATGTCTGGACTGCTCTGTTGAGATTGCTCCCTTGTATTACAGAAGCTGCTGTCCAATCTTAACATACTGCACATTTCCTAACACTTCCACATTTATAATTAAGGCATTTTAGGCAGAGAAGAACACTCTTTAATGTTTTCCTTGGAAAGCAGAACACAGTATTCTTTTGACATGAGTGCATGAGAGGAGCAGGGACTGGGGGCAGATAGTGGCTGATGGGAAATACAGTGTTTTATTGTGTTGCATCCACACATAACCGATCCAAGGATTTTAGACTTTAAAACTTAAAGTACTATTCAGCAGTGGCAAAAAAAATGTTACCTGACAAAAAAGGATTGGTTCGGAGCTATAGAAACAAGACATACCAAATATCCTTAGGTTTCCTCCCTTCAAATTAAACACCTCTTATAGAACACTGAGGTTGACAAATTAACAAAATATCTAACTGAAGCCAATGCTTTGGACTCAGAAGGCCATAGTCCTCTGTCTGAGGTCATGGACAGCCGTATCATCTATCACTCCCAATACAGGAATGAGCCACCCAGTCACCTTATATGAGTCAGTCATAGGTGACTTTGCTTGTGACTTTAGATAAATTTCACAAACACATCAGTTAGGACCTGTGGGGCCAATTATTGGTACCCCTTGGTTGAGTACAGATTGCAGAGCAGGACTTGATGGGCCTGATCAACCAGTCTCTGTGCTGATGAAACACCACTGACGTTGCTGGTTGTGCACAGAGGTAAATGGAGGGGCTGCCGGGGGGCCCTGATTTGAGTCAGAATGGCATTCAGTGGGAATACTAAGCAACAAGCAAGGGCTGATTGTGCTCCAAGCAAAAGAAAAGGAAGAAAAATTAATGCAGCTGTAATTGGTTTGGGTTTTAAATACATGTCATTAAATGCAAATTTAGTGATTCTTCCCCACCCCCGACCCCTTGAGAGTACTCAGCTTTTGAAGAAACCACAGTGCTCCCTCCCTTTACAGTGCTGTCAATTGACTTGTCACAGATCGTGCTGGTCAGCTGGGTCCACTTCCAACCCCTGTGTGTGCATACCTGACATCTTTGGGTGCTCTGTTAGCTCAGATTGGTTACAGGATGAAAGGTTTTTTACCAGGCCAATGATTTCTTAGTGTTTCAGCCATGCCAGCATGTGCTGAAGTGTTCTGTCCCTTCTTTGACAGAAACCTCATCATAAACAGAATCAATCTGAAGAATGAACCATGGCACATTTTAAAACCAGCTACAAAGTCTGTTTGGTTACAAACCAAACACAGAGCTTCTTTGCAGGAGAATATAAGTGGTATGAGCAAACACAGTCACCTCCACCGCTCCTGTTCCCACTTGCTCTCCAGCTTTGGTGAGGGCAGGGATACAAATTCCTTCATGTTTCCATTTGCTGGGTGATAACAGCACTAATGACAGCAGTGTTGACAAGGCAGAGCCATTTATCAGTCTCTTATGTGACCTCATTCAGAGCTCAGCTAGAGATGACGCATTGGGTGTCACTGGGTGCTGTCACCTGCCCTCAGGGGCTGCCAGCTCAGGACCTCCGCAGACCCTATAATGCCTCCAGAGAAACAGAGCTCTTTCCATTTGCCAGGCACATCAATCTGAGTTGAATGTGGGTCACCCAAGCATGACGCATAATGCTAAAAGTGCTAAAGCTGTGCCTCCAGCATCATTGCAGTTCTCTTCAATACCACCTGGTCTTTGCTTTCCTGGGGCAAAGTCCACCGTCCTTGGCAGCTCAAGAAACTGAGACCCCTGCACTGCTGCTGCTCGCATGTTGTTGCTTCTCCCAGCACAAAGGATGTGGCCCTCAGGGATGTGTGTAGTATAAATTGAATTAAAAGAAAAAATGTGGATGGAGATACCAGTACCATCAAAGTACAGGGCCTGATTATTCTGATCATAAATCCCTGCTTTTCAGCTGTTTACAATTTTATCAGACTTTGGGGGAGGGCAGGAGGAAATTTTCATGCCAGGTGTCCCCCCATTGCTGAATCATTTATTTAATTATTTTACAGAGTTTCGGTGAAGTGGTTTAGACATTTCCAAGAATGAAACTGGGGGCAGGAGAGAGAAATGTTGTCAAGGCAACAGTAATCCCATTATTTTCTAACTTCTGAGTGCCTGAGTAGGCAACCTTTATCTTCTTTTCATGCCGGTTTTGTACATAATAATAATGTTGGAGACAATTATTCTCATCAGTTTTAAGAAAAGAGCATGCTGGGGTAGTGAAAGGACAGTAAGACATGATTTTGCAAACAAAACAAACTGGCACCCTCATATTGTTGGCTGCTGGATCTCCTGCTGCTATTTTGAAAACAAGCTTTTAGGGCCTAACTACTCTGCTAGCAACATCTCTTTAAAGTGCACTGTGTCCAGAGAAGATCAAGAAACTCATTTCCCTGGCTTGAAGTGCAACTGACAGACTCCACACATTCCAGTATTGAAATTGCTGCGCATATGCTAGTGTTCAGTAATCATTTCCCTCCAGATTTTATGGCTCATTGTCATTTTTCCACCCAACAAAATGTTTTAATGAGGAGGCAGGCTCTGCTTTATGTTTTGGAGAATATCCCTGGGGAGAGGATTTTAATTTCTGCATGATATGGGAGACTTTTAAATTATTGCACCAGTTACCTTTTGTCAGATAAGATGTATTCGTCCTATAAAGTGAGCTTACAGCACACTTGTAAAGTGCACGAAATGAAAGAAAAAAAAAAGAAAATAAAAAAACTGAAAATAAAAAAACCCAATAGTTGGCCTTTTAGCAGTCCTGCTGGATGTGCACGCTTTCCTCCTTTCCCTCCTCTAAGGTCGGTAAAAAAATTTCAGGATGGGTTTTTCTTTCTTTTCCCATTGGAAAAATACAGGCCTGTCAATACTGGCAGTACATATAGGAATGCAGATCAGAGATTATTTCAGGAAAAACAAGCAGAGTGGAACATGACAGTCACACTTGTATAGAAAATTTTGTGTTTCTGTTTAAAAAATATTTTATTTCCACATTTATTTTGGATTTTTACATTTGCCTACTGTTCTTCTTTGAGTGATTTCTGGTATTTTAATAACACTTCTCCATATTTTTATATTTTCATCCTGCAACATATGAAGGCAACGATTCCCAGCAAATAAACCACTGGGCTACAGCAAATGAAATTTAAATTCTATTCAGGGTTTTTGCCATGGCACTTCTGGCTTATATTACAAGCCATTTTATTTCTGTTTCTCTGTTCTGCAGCCCATGAAATGGGAAGATATACAATCTCGCTGATTACGTACATTGAGTACAGGCTTTGTGGAGAAGCTGGGCTTTATTATTTGTGTGTTATGTATAAAACATACAGTACAAGAAAGTGTTTACCTGTGCGTAAGAAACCTAATGGGCATGAGAAGAGATCAGACATGTTATAGGAGATGTCAATATTATTGATTTTGTTCTTTTTCAGATTGAAAGGTCTCCAAAAGTAGGACTTTTTCCACAGAAGTCTTCCTTGGCTTGCACTCATGTGCTGCACCATTCAGCAGGGCCATGGGTATTACCCTGCTGTGCTACCTCCCACATCATCTGAGCTTGTCATCTTTCTGCTATAGGAAGCCAAGCTCACATTTCTTTTTCAAGTATGTTCTGACAACCCATGCAGCTTTGTACCTAGCTAATATGTGTGTAGGTACTGAATCCAGTCCAGCACTGTACGCCAATTAAGTAAAAGCACTTTGAGAACAGATGTGACATTTAAAGAATCCCAGCAAAACATATTTCAGCAAAATATCAAGCAAAACATCAGCAGTGCTATGAAGAATTTCTGAGAATATCAGAGATTATTTTATTACTGCAACAACAGCAACAAAAACCTGTGGCAGCAACAGGAAAACACACTTGTTAAATAACAGCCAAATCAGCCAGTGTGAAAAATCTGAAAGAGAAGTTATTGGCTGCAAAGGAATACATGTGCACACACCACATCACTACCACGGAGATACAGGATGTTATTAGTACAATGCGAACCTGCACTCAGCTGTCATTAAACCACAGGCTGTGCTTGCTCTTGTGTTGTTTAACTAATTCTCAGATGCTTTTCATGGAATCAGCTGTTCTGCTGTAAAACTTACACCAACTGTTCTCCACCTCACAGGGTGAACTAAGCCACTTCTTGTCATGTGGCCATACTGAAGAAAGCAAGCTGCACGTGTTTTCTCCTCCTTCCCAGCCTCCTCAAAAACAAAGTACTGCAGTAGTGCTTAAAGAACGTGGAGGTCACACCTGCAAATGCTTAAACATGCGCTGAATTTTACTCCTGAACTTCTCAGTTTGACCTAGTGCAGGGTTTAATCCTGCCTATAATTAAATAAATGGCAGGATACCCACAGGGAGGAAGCTGCCTTTGCAGGAATAGAAATGTGGTTCTATGCCTACAGAAGTACATGTGATTTTTCTCACTAATCATGCATTAATCAAACTCTCTGTTCCAAATAATAACAATAATTAAGTACATCACATTCCCAAGAGGCAGGTATGGTGGTGCAGGCAAGGGTCAACACAGTTCATGCACTTCTGACATAATCAGCATAGAGTTTACTCTTTTTTAGTCTTGGAAAACAAACATGGATGCTGTTTATCTGTCATTTTAATTGCTGCTACAGTAGTGGCATGATGGAGAAATACACAGCTGTGAAACAGCAGCTGGCAGCTGTATTTTCTGCACTACTGCCATCTTCAAAGAGGTAAACCACTTGATACTTTTCTAGCTCTTCCAGACATGCTTTGGAAAGAGTAATAAAAGTCTTGTTATGGCCACACATAAACAGTGACATCTCTCTAATTACTGGGAAACTGAGGGTCAGACACAAGAAGTTTTTCAAAGTTAAACCATAGCCAAAACCAGAAATGTGCCATAGAAGTCCTCATTCACAGCCTTCCTTTGAACGTTAGGACACAGTTCAAACAAGAAACAACAGTAAGTGTAGCAGCACTGAGCAAGCACTGCTGGGCTTGAGTATATGGGCTCACCACAAATTCTCTGCGGTTTTTGGTCCGATGGGCATTTGCAACACTCTGAAATGCCCTAGCGTTGCTCTTCTCACCTAAGCAATGTATCTGACATTTCCATATCAATTCTTGCGCGATGCAGAGAGCATGGGAGCTTTAACCAGGCAAGACAAATAAAAGCCAGCATACATGACTGCAGTCACGTTAACTGTCCTGGATGCTTTTGCTCAGAGATTGCCGCAGCTTCATTTGCTGAATAGTGAATGAATGGCATTTTTGCAGATTTAACCTTCGTTTTATGTTACTTCTTACTGCCCTGCGTCACAACGAGTTTGTTCTCTGTTCTTGAGCTCACCTGCAAAAGCACAATTTCCTTTCTCTCATATAAAATATGCAGACATAGAGGAGCAACAGAAGAAACACTGTTATCATTTCCCCTTGGTGGATTGGAAGGGATCAAGTGGCTAAAAGCAACAGTGTCTTTGCCTTGTTTACATTCCTGCTGAGCAGGTACAGGCGGGGCACAAACCCAGATGTGCCTACCAGGGCACTGCTGCGCACACACAAAAACTCCTCTGGAAACTGAAGCTCTGCCGAAGGGGAACTCAAGGGTCTTTTCACAGTATCTAAGGTGGGGATTAACACTTGCAATTCTGTGCAGTTTTTAATTTCCTTGGAGCAACAATTCTCATGACATAAAGGCATAATTCTGTGGTTTATTTTGCTTTAGTTACTCTGCATACTGCTCATAAAAAGAATAATGGAATATTATCTGACTTGCTCTTGCTGTTTTACAGGTCATATTTTGCCAGCAACGCCTTGTCCATTCTGAGGACACTTTCAAAGCACTAGTCAAAAAGGACTGTTTTCTACATTTTTTTAAAGATGAGCTCCTCCTTTCATGGTAATTTTCTAAATGTGTGACTTGGCCTAAATTTTCACATACAATTCCTGAATCTGAGTACTTCCCCTTTTGCATATCTGACAACAAAACAATATTTTAAAGAGAACGAATCCAAGGACTTGAAGAAAGTCAAGCCTCTTAAGCATTGCTTACATTGGATTTAGTCAGAATTTTAATATCCCAAATAACTGGGCATTTTTGAAAATATGTGGAAAACTTTGTACTCTTTCTAGAGAGGCTTTTCCATACTGAATACTTAAATAGTGACTTTTTCTCACCAAAGGGCCAGAGGGGCGGAACAAGCAGTGAGTTTCTTCTGTTCTGTGAGGTAGACATAGAGCTAGGGCAAAACTCCAAAACATATAAATTTTCACAGACTCGTCTGCAGAGTGATTTGAAATCCAATAAAGAAAAGTATTCCTCAAAACTGAGATGTTAATAGGAATAGTTTGTTAGCTATGAATCCTCATTTCTTTCTTCCACCAAAAATATTTACTTCAGCAAGCAAAATGTTGCTTTATGTCTTGAGGACTGTATATTTCCCTGCACACCAGCCTGCTCTGGTCCTTTCCACAGATATGGCTCAGAAAATTCACCATAGTCCAAACCCTTGAAGTGTTATAGGTAGATACCATGACCTGAGTAAGATGGGCCTCATCTTCTTTCCAGCAAGGCCAGAGATTGACCTGCCAGTGGTGTTGTTGAGCAGGATTTTGACCTGTGCCCACACAAAGTGCACCAGAACCCAAAGGTGGAGCAACAATCAGAGAATCATAGAATCATTTAGGTTGGAAAAGACATCTAGGATCATCGAGTCCAACCAAGCAGAGCTTTCTGAGGCAGGGAGATGGCTTCCACTTGAAGCCCATACCTGTGTAGCTCCTTATCTCTTCCCTGGCCACATATACTTGATGTTCTGCTCATGTGGCATGCACTTTGCTGCAGACCCTAACAACAAAGAGTCTGCTTGGGATGGCATTGCTGAGGGCCAGCAATCTCCGTGTCACCAGCTGCAGCAGGGACAGGCCATCTCCAATTCATGGGCAGCATGTGCAAAAGATACGGACTTTGCAGCTGGGGAAGGGTCAGATCCAGCTAGCAGAGAAGAAAGGAGAACAAAGTGAGAGGGAGACAGGGTATCTTGGGAAACTTCAAACATCTTATCTAACAGGCTTCCAGTGTCATAACACTACCAGTCAGGTCCATTGCCCCAGACATTTCTTCCAGTTGCTCCTGGTCTTATATGGTCCCAAATGTCTGCCTTCTTCCACTCCACTGCTACTTGTCTACTTTTCCATTGAAATTAATACAGCCCCAACCACCTTTGTGCAATTCTTGTGAAGCAGTGCTTGGTGCTGATATACTAATTCTCTTGGAAGAGTTTGCAACATTTGAATCTAATTGGTCTTGGCAAGGAAAGACAGACACACTACCGCTAAACTGTCAGCAGCTTGCATTGCAGCAACTGATTCAAACTTCTAGGGTTTAACTGGGAAAGAAGCTGGGGGGAAAACCTCCTGGAGCTGTAACCATTTCCAATGAAATAAGCAGTGCTCGCACAAAGCCTGCTGTGCTGCTTCAAGCTGCACTATGACTTTTGCCTTTTAACCGTTTGAAATTTCACACAGTCATTACTGAGACCATTTTTTCCAAATAATAATTTGAGTAATCATGATGACTTTTGTTGTTAGACATTCATATCTAAGTTGAGCTACTCTAACAATCTCCACTTGAAGTGGAAACCTACATGCAAGTGGGGAAGTGATGCCTGGATGAGTTGAAGTAACTTCCTAAAGTTATGCATAAGATCTATGGCCAGATGCACGAAATTACCTCAGATCTTGCAAGTCATGGTCCAGTTCCTGCACCGACACAGATGATGGTCTTCAGTTCTGCTGAATGAGAATGCTGAACAGGAAAGGACACTTCTCGGAAATGGCAAAACCCAAGCTCAAGAAGGCAGACAAAACATCACCACTGTAAAATCTTTCCACAGATGATGTGGAATGAGCACCTGCGCATTTCCAGGATGAAATTCATTCTTGTGAGAATGGCTATCTCCAAGCTGGAGCACCCCAGTGAGTTCAAATTCTCATGATAACTGTGGGCAGCAATAAAATGTCCTTGGCAGCTTTAGCTGTGCTGGAGCCAGCTGTGTCTGTTCCCTTTGCAAAGTGAGAGAGGAACACAGGGAGGATGTCTGTCAGAAGCAGGCACAGCCACCCCTCACTCTCCTGGCAGCAGTGAGAGCAAGAACCTGGCTCTCCACAGCACTGCCCACATATCTCTGTCCCATGTCCATCCTGCCATAGCTCTGCTTTCTGGCAGGAAGTAATTTTTTTTATTAGTAACATTTTTTGGCCAGCATTACCAAGAAGCCATGAGCTGGCTTAGCAAAGCCCCACTGAAATCCCAAAGAAAGGCAGAAATCTGAGATTTATGTTAGCTTTGGCTCAGGGATAAATCTCACCTGCAGCATCAGAATGGCCATTTTCTGTATCCTTACAATCTACTGCAGTTTAAGATAGCAGGTCCAAAGACATGTCCAAAGGTAGGATTTGGCAAAACAGTAAACAAGTGTTCAGTTCCTGCACCAGCAGGGGTGGTATAGCATTCTTAACTGCCTCTGGGTGACAAGAACATCCCTATGAGAAGCATCTTGTGCCTGGAAAACAAAAGGCTGCAGCACCTGCCGCACTGCAACCTAGAGATCTTTTCTCCAAGGCCACTGTGTTGCATTGCTCCAAGAATCACAGATTTATTTCCTCAGCATGCCAGCTCTTGGCAGGCTACCCAGTAAATACGCAACACATAGTATAACACTTTGACAGCTGCTCTGCCATGGACATACCTTAGAGTCCTGTTACTACTCTCCTTCTCAGTTGTGGCAAAAGTTGCCTCGGGAAGCCAGAAGAACAGCGTCAGTAATGTTAGTGGGCACTGGGGTCTGCCTAGGGCCTCCAGTAGGGCTCCACCCCTCCAACATTGCTGATAGAGTAACTATTTCTACTAATTTGTCAACATCTAATATATTACACAAAAAGTATAATGGTCTAATGGTTTGGTTAGCAGCAACAAAAACAATTAAAAAAAAAAACAACAAAAAAACCAAAACCCCAACCAAACAGGAAGAACACTAGTGGTTCACAGCTTAACTTCAATCTGCAGGTCACATGCTCTCTTCCACGATATATGTATGCTGGTCCATCTTTTATGAATATGACTTTTATTTTTGAGACCTTTGTCTCAGAACAGCGAGCTGTTCTCTTTTGGACATAATTTCTCAAATATTTATTTACCACATAGACACAGACCATAGACTACAACTTCTGCATCAGTGAATCATAGCCCATGTAAGGATATTTGGAACTGGGAGTAATGGCATGCACATTCATAGCCCTGTCTTTCTGCTGAGAGAGAGAGAGTTGAACAGTACTTGGCGCCAGGCTGGAAATAGGAAGCTGCAAAACCTAGGGTCTTTGGCAAAAGTCTGAAAAAACAGCAAATGTTAAGAATCCAGGTCATCTGCAGTCGTGGCTCACTGTGTCGCCTTCAGTTGGTCTCTGTCAGCAAACCAACAAGCATCTCACCTGATGTGGTTCACACACACACAGTAGCCAGTAAGACAACCAAAAAATGTACCTAGCAAACCGCACAACTGGCAGGAGATATCTGGCTGCTTCTTGAAAGATTAATGGCAAGTCACCAATATCCTTCATGCCTAGCTTCGCACAGCTTTGTTTATTATTTATGGGGCAGCTGAGAGAAAATTCTAGGATGATTGACCTCTATTTAGTAAGTTATACAGTGTGCACAAGGGAAAATAAAAGCCATGTGCACCTTCTGTATGAAAAAAGCATACAAGCAAACAATTCACACTCTAGTAGCTCTCATGCTGCCTATAGGATTCACACCGTAGCATAGTGTGAATTTACTTGTCCAGAAACAATGACTTATTGTGTCTTCAATTCTGACAAGTGCGAAGTGCAAGGATAAAGGCCTTGAAATGCTATCCCAAGACATACTTGAACAGCAAAGATTCTAACAGGAACCCATGTGCTGGGCTACTTTGTTCTTCAATTTGAAGTCTTTGTCTTGTACCAAGGATAGGCAACAACTTCTTAGCAAGCTTCTCTAAGATTCAGGGACATGAGGCTGAGTGGCTTTTACAAGAGATGGCAAATGAAATTGCAGACAAAGTGTTATTAATCTATCAAAACTGGGACAGATACATGAAAAATGAAAAGGGAACAGGAAGGAAATTACTCCATAAGGACTTGGCTATTCACACAGGTTACACTTTTATATGGGTTTTATGGAGACATATGGTATTGTGACATCTCTCTCCTTACATTTGGATGGTCTTTGTATCACACCTTATCGTTTCAAAACAATGATGAGAAAATGGGGGAAAATGTGTTGTTAGTAAAAAGTTCTCAGTGCTTCCAGGAAAATTCGCCTTTCCTGGAGGGAAAAGTTCCAGCTACTATTTCAGTAACCCATCCTGTCTCACTGTCAGCTTATTTGATCCCTCCTTTAAAAAAGGGTCATACAACAAGCACTAAAATTCTCCTCATGTAGAGAGCAGCCCTACAGCCTAAAATAGTAACAAGTGCCTGCTGAGTCAGACCACTGGTCCATATTGCACAGCATTATTTTTCAGCACTGGAAAAACAGATGCTATTTGGGAAGTGCATGCCACTGAGGACACATTCTTCCCTCCTTTCCCCTTGTTGAGGGTGCTAGAAGGCACTCCCTTGCCTATTGCTTCTAGTATTAACAAATGTGTCTTATCCCTTTCTGAACCTGCTGGTAACATCTGTAGCAAGTTCCAGAAGTTTGCTGCCCAATAAAAAAAAGAAATCTTTCTTTTTCTTAACGTTAAGCTGATCCTCTACTAAGTAAATTAAGTAGCACAAGCCCACAGTTCCACACTCATTGTATCCACCATCTTCATTTCATCACAAACCTCAACCTTCTGTTTTCCAGACTAAACAGTCCCAGACTTTTAAGTCTCTTATGGCAGCTGCTCCATCCTCTTGATCATGGTAGTTGCACTTTTCTGTACCTTCTCCACCTTCACAAAATCCTTCTGGAGATGGAGAAACCAGGAGAGACCAGGACTGCGCATGATGCTCAAGATGGAGGCACAATAGGTTTCAAATAGCAGAAAATCATGCCCCCTGTCTTGTTCCGAATATCCTTCTTGATGATGCCCAATATTTTGAGGGCTTATTTATCTATGCTGCACGCTGAGTTGATTTTGGCAACAGCAAGTCTAAGATGTCTTTCCTGAGCTGTAATGGCCAGATTCAAGTTCAGCATTGTGTAAGCATGATTTAGATTATTATATTACTAATGCAAATGCAGACCTGAAACATATTTTGATACTATACCTAAAATTAAAATGCAAATTAGGCCTTTTTACAGTCCTTGGAACATGGATTTATTTCATCCTTGGACAACTTTTATAGCCTAAAATCTGATAACTGTTTTCAAGGAAAAAATTCTACAAAGTGTCTTAGAAAACTAATTTTGTAAGCATTTGCTTGGGCATCTGAAGTACAGCAAGTTACTATCAAAAAAAGATTTGCTTACTTTTCGAGATTAAAATTTAAAGTAGAAAACCTTCTAAGCTTGGTAAGCTCTTAGGTTTTTATTTGTATTGATATCTATATAATGGTTCTAAATCCATTACAAATTTAACATTATTAATTAATTGAGAATTGATTGTATTAGGCATTGCACTTCTGATAACTCATCAGAACTATCACCACAAACAACATATAAATCAGTTCATTCAATCAAATTAAATGTTTGATGTTATAGCTAAGTTTGACAGAAAATTTTGAGGATAAGGCCAAAACCAAAGCAGCTCATAGGATGAAATTTTCCTATCTGCTGAAGGTTGCTGTCAAACTACATAATAAGGGTCCTACTTTTAAACTGTGGCATTGGAGGGAATTCCACTTATTGTAAACTGGAGTTATTTATTGCTTTTGCAGATATATTTATCAGCTCACTGGACTCTTACATATGTGTATGGAAATCACCTGCCCCAGATTATTACTTCTGCTCTAAGTGAATTTGGCTGCTTTGCTAAATCTGCTCCTTGTTTTCTACCAGGATGTTTTGGAAGTGGAGTAGACAGCAGCCCTGCCGATTGCTATAAAAACAGCATTTACCAGACAGAGGAACTGATGTTTATGGATTTGTGCCAAAAACAATTGACCTGGTTATCCTGGCTGGGTAAATATCAGAATATTGGCTGTAAAGAGTCTGAGAAAATGTATTCATGTCTTGGTTCTAAAATCCTTTTCATTGATACTTTTGCCAAAGGGAATAAAAAATAAATACACAGAATAGCCACAGTAAAAAAATCACTGGACTTTTGTTCTGTGCTGTGTAAACTGCTGGAATATTCTTGGTACTTGTGTCTTAATATGAATTCAGTCTACCAAAATCTGTATGAACTAGTCACCTCTTTGAAATTGCTGCACGGACTGGAGAAGATTACTCAGTTTAAAGCAATGCCGTTGGTTTTGATAGCCCCAAAAGGAAACACCTAATCATTTTAATTTCCTATTTCCTTAGTCTTGATTAATTTCCTAGTTCCCTCTGCAGGTAACAACAACTTGCCTCCTACCTCCTCTACTGAGAGCACAAGCAAGCCCAAGACACGTAAGTGAAGGCTTGCAGGGAAATCCTCCTGATTCTGCATCTTCTGCACCGGGACCTTGGACCCTTGTCATTTCAGCACATTATATTCTATGTCCGGCAGAGACGTCTTGTTAGCTTTCATCCTAAAGGACTGTGTCTTCTCATAGGAGGAGACATAGGAGCAAGGAGAAAAGAAACACACTGGGAGATGGTGTCTCCCAGTTTGGTTGACAAATCTGCCTGGGCCAGCAGGTCTGTGCTCTGCCTCTGCTTGTGTCATGTTTTTACTTGTGTCATGTTTTTGCTTGCGTCATGTTTTTGCTTGTGTCATGTTTTGGCTTATGTCATGTAAAGATTAAGAGAGATTCTGTCAGAATATCCTGGGATGTCCTTATCTGCAAATCAATTTTTAAATCCTGTATTTTGGGACAATGTGGACCATTCCAATGCCAGAATATTGCCTGCTGGAAGATATTTTGTGGTTGGACTCAATGATTTCCAGAGGTCCCTTCCAACCCCTAACATTCTATGATTCTATGATTTTTCACCTCAAGGATAACTTGCCTCTATTGGGAGAGCCTGCTGCAGAAAGGATTGGATCTAGAGATGATTATGATTCTACATCCCTCTAATATGGATGGGAGGATTTCAGTGGGGGTCTCCAGCAGTGTTATCCAACACATCAGAGTCTGTGGGGGCATCTTTGTGGATGTGAGAGGAAAGTGCAGCCATTTGTAGTGTGTGATGCTGCTGGGAATCAAGAAAGTCATTTTCCGTAACTGGAAACAAATTTCAAAAGCAGGCTGATTCTTGTTTGATGTTTTCAGACATGCCAGCTTAAAGCTAATCAGGCAAAGTAATGTTTTCTAGTCCTCTGAGTTTTGAGCTAATGTGTTTTGCTGGCTAAAGGACTTAATATTAGCCCTCCCATAAACAGCCATGAAATCTGAGATGTCTTTGTCTCCTTGTAATTCATTCAGAGACCTGTAACATTTTAAGCCCAGCAATCTGTATAGAAAATTGACTTGATCAAGATAAAAACCATGTTTTATTTATCAAAAATGAACTAGCTATCAAAGACCTGAGTAAAGCTGAAGAGTGAAAACAAATTAGTGCTAAAAGAAGGGCAAAGAACAAAAAGTTATTGCCATCCTCTCTTGTGTAAGCAGAGGAGAAAATGTGAATCCTTACTGATTTCTGTACCATCAGTTGATGAGGGGCAGCCAGCCTTACAGCTGTGCTGAACTGCAGCACTCATTGCTGCTCTCATACAGCATCACCCACATCGATTCTGCTGTAAGCAAATTTTAGCAGATGAGTGCTCTGAAACACTCAAAAAGTGCAATTCCTTCCCACTTGGTACCTAGGACAAATAGTTCTCCTAGTCTTAGCAGGAGAACTTTCATGAGTGAAGTGAAAATAAATTGGTTCAATGTTCATATATTTCAAATTAACTTTCTTCCCACATATATAGGCATAGAATTGTAAACCTCCTCCCTTGTCCCCAGGAAATTAGCATCTCTGTTCATTGCTTTCCACATTCTCAGTTTTCAGGAAGAGCTGTAATCCAGCTACATTCATAGCCCTCAACTTTTAATTTCCAGAGCGGTGCAGACTTTCAGGTCCTCACAGCATTCCTCCTAACACATCATCACTGCCCATGAGAGTAGAATCCAACCTACCCCATCAGCCTGACATCGCTCTCTGTAGCTGCACACCTGGCAGGCAGGTAGAAGTAAGGAGGGGAGAACAGAGAGCTCTGATGAGGTTGTAGCTGTATGAATAAAAAACTCTGAAATTTTCATCTCTCCTAGACTTTGATGGAAAAATTGTTTGCTCAGGGATGTCTTTGTCTGGAATTTAAGATTTAGAAAACAGAAAATCAGATCAGGTTTTAAGAAAACAGCTAAAAATCTTAAATGTCATCTATATTGTAAATATCAGAAGGGTGCATCTGCTCTTCCCCTCCCTGCCCACTCCCAAGTTAACATCTCAGAGTAATTTCTATGGATTGCATCATGCCAGGATACCTGGTTTTTACTGCTCCAGTTGATGTTCAGCAGCAGGCTGCTTGTGTTTCTACCCTGCACAACAATGAAAGCAGACAATTTGTGGGAATAAACCATGGGGAAGGACACCGATAGGAAAACAGCTGTTTAAACATTAAGATAGGTATCTGAATAATTCCTGACTGAGCTAATTTTTAACAGTCTTTGTGGATGTGGGCAAGCAAAACATTGGAGTCATCCATTTATAATTCCAGTCTGCAGGCAGAAAGGCTGGCCATGTAACATCTTTATCTTCTGATAGGAAAAAGCCTTTCAGTTAAAAAAAACCAGGTCTAAAGAGTGCTGAGCCACTCCTTCTGAGTACGGGCCAAGTCCAGCTCCATCTAAGGGAATTTTGAAAGGGGCTGCTAAAGTACTGCCACATGTGCTGGTGCAGGGCAGGGGAAAACGTTCCTCCTCAGGGTTCAGGTAAGGAGCACTTCCAAAGAGGGCTCATTCTGCAACCAGAAAGAGAGAAACAGGGTGATGGTTTAAGCAGGCACTCCCCTCCCAGCAACCACATTTTCAGGAGGACTGTGGACTTCTTACATGAAGATGTGTGGCAGATGAATCTGTTTAGTTAAACAGTAGCTACCTTCTTTTGGGCATACTATCCTTTCCCTCCTTATCTTCCCTTTTATCACCCTAGCCTTGCCATTTGATTTTAAAGCAAACAGCGGCAGTCAGGAGGGAAAGAGTATTCGTCCTCAAAGAGCACAACTGTCCCACTACCAGCAATGCTGCACATCCCCCACAGACGGGGAGATACACAGCACGCAGGTGGATGCCCCAGGATCAGCAAAGTCAAGTCACAGGCAGTGAAAGACGTCTCATTTTTCTAAGCAGTCTGATCACAAATATGAGCAGTAATCAAGAATATATGAGATGATCTCTCCTCTCAAAAAAACCAGTGGTGTGCCGTACTGTCCCTGGTGTCATGTGAAGCAGTTTTGGTTTCTGAAGCAAGCTCAGTGACAGCTGCTGCTGCCTCCAAGAGGGTGAGCAGCAGGTAAATAGCTTGGATCACCAAGGGTGTCCTGCTGTCTGGTCGGCTGAAGAAACACAAGCCTCTGGGCCTCTTCCACAGGTGACCCATGTCCCACCCTGCCCTGCTCCCACCTGGAGGAACCCAGAGCTGGTACCTCCACAAAAACAGCAGGTCATGCCAGACCCAGCTCTACTTTGCTCCCTTCCTCCTTCTTTCTAACAGTCCCTCTGACTGTCAGTAGTCCCAGCTCCAGCTTAGATGTTGCCCTGCAACTTTCTCTCAGTAGAATACGGTTTTCTGCTGCAGGAAGTCACAGTTCCCCTTTGACTGTACCGAAGTAAACCACCACTTGTCCTTCACCTGCATTTTCAATGAAAACAGATGAGTTACAACCTATGGCTATTTTGCTTAACAAAATATTGGACAAAAATGGTCCCCTTTCATTAGGCTGTTTTATGTCCTGTGCCATGTCAATAGTAGGAAGAAGGAAGTCCAGAAACTCATCAATAGAAAGGCAGAGTTTGTCTCTTCTCTTCACTGTCTGTGGTGCTCTGCAGTGAGACGGCAGCTGCGGTGCCACTGCCACAGAGAGCAAGCCCTCTCAGAATGGGGAAATGCAATAAGGGACTGAAACAACTTATTCTATCCCAAGGGTATGATATCTTTTTTTTGTTGCTTTAATTTAATATAGTCTCACGTGCCACAAGTTTAAGCTTGAGCTTCAGATTCAGATAATCCCACAGAAGCTTTACATGAAATTTGGTGTTAAATGATCAAATTTACATACTCTCTCCTCATTTGGTTCTATTAATCGCTCCATAACCCCAGTTTTATCTAAATGTCTTGCAAGTTTTTCAGTAAATCTAGATTTTTTTTTTTACTTCTAGTGAACTTGCTGAGTTTTCTATTTAAAGAGAGGTGCTGTGCACGCTGCAAGCTGAGATGTCCTCACTGTTGCTGCCCAGAGCAACTTTGCAACCCTAGGAATGGTACCCAAGGGCAGACCTCAAGAGCCCGTTGTCTTATGGCAAGAGAGAGCAGTCTGAAGCATTAGATTTCCCCACCAAAACTGAAAGCAAGTAGCAGCTGTAAGAATTAGAAAAAGATGTACTAACATGTTGTGTCCATATTAGCCTCATTTTATGTAAAAATAAAAATCTTAGTAAGACCAATTAAGTGCCCAAAAATTACCAAATCAAACTATGTCATACATCAGAGGTCTTTTTAGATTGAAGTTGCCCCAAAAACTTTTGCAGAGCCCCAAACAAGAAAAGCCCTTTTAAAGGCAGCATAGTTCACTGCTCAACTATGATTTCCCCTGCCAGAAACCCTGACATGAGCAGGTAAGTAATACCCTCGGTACCCCTTTGGATACAGCAGTTTTGCCCTTGTAGAAAGTTTCCCATCTGTAGCCCAACTCAGTCTCTGCCGGGAGTGTCCAAACATATTTTGGCTGGGTCCGTGTAAGAAAACGTGACATCTGGGGTAGGGAGAGAGTATGGGGAAAGTATTGCACAGCACGCAACTCTGTGGCTATTCAGTTGAAACACGTGCCATCTTTCATGGTTTCATTAAGCTGTTTACACACACACGAAAAAAAAAGGAAGATGAAGAGATAAAAATATGAATGCTATGGATGCCTGTAGCATGGGCATTGTGTAAGAAAGGGATTTTATGAAGAGACTGTAAAACACTGTGTTCTGAAGATTACTAAGCAATGGTAATTGGCCTATAACATCATACAAGAGTGCTCTAAGGGTAGCAAAGACACAGAGCAGACAAGAGCAAGGGAACTCCTCCACATTCATGCATATGAAGAGCTGTTTGCAAAAATGCAGGGATATTTCCTCAGGAAAACAATTTATAAAAGAGTGCCCAAGCTGAAGGCTTTAAAGATGAAGGGGAATGAGAACAGGGAAGTATCAGGGTGCAAAACGTACAGTGAGTTGAATTTAGTACTCAAACTTGCTTTGTTACTGTGATGTCTCTTTAACTCTAGAAAATGTGAAGTAACATGAATGATGTTAACACACATTCACTGAAGTTTAGACAAAAGTATGTACACTTGCCTTGGCTGTGGCTTAGAACACACATGTGTATCTTTAGTGAGCAATGATGAACTGTAGATTAAGATACAATAATTGGATTGAGAGTCATTTGCTTTCAAGTGAAAAGAAATTGGTAAGATTGAAAAGCTCAGCAAAATAAGGCTAGTGAGTATGCATGGAGGAATGGGAGAAATTGGAGGACTGGATATGCCCACAAGTGAGCAAACACTGTCCTCTAAGAAGGAAAAGACAGAGAAGGTGGATGCTAAGGAAAGCATGGGAATGAGGTCTTGTCAAGTAATTCAGTCTTTGCAGAAGTCATCAGTCTGTGATAAAAGCAAGAAAGAAGCTTTGACAAAGAAGCTAAGGCAGACCAACAAGACATGGAGAATGTAGGCACAAGATATAGCAAGACAGAGAGGTGGAGATGATAGACAAAGAAAGCAAGACACTGTTGGATTCCTGCACTGTCTCCAGACTATTCTCAGTATGCTTGTTAGGAGGAGTCAATGTCTTTTAGCTTGGATGCATTTAGCAGGATGAAGGCATACATTTTTGGCTTCCAAAAAGAGATATATTGAATTTTGGAATAGAGATCCAGGTTAGGAAGCATAAAGTATGCATTGGTTTTATGAGGACACTAAGGAGATGATAGCTAACGCCACTGGTCACATTTTAAGATGGTTAAATTTTTATTTGGAGAACCCATCTTTGGAAGACCTTGTGTCAGTCACTATATATACTTACAGCTCTATAAATATACCCTTGGGGCAGCTCACACAGTTTTCAGCTCGGGCACGGAGTATTTCAGCCCATACACTTATTTGGAGAGACCTTCTTCCCAGCTCTCCATGGTTTTGAAAAGCTCAAATTAAACATTGCCATGAACCATGCACAAAGCGGGTGATGATTTTAGCAGGTTAGATTACATGTGTTCATAAGACTAGCAGCAACCTTCTCTGAGCTTACCACCATTTTCATACTCCTTAAATGTTATGAGCTCCCAGGTGCTGTGCCACCACTCCCTTTGCTGCACTTCACACCAACTGCCCTTCCTGCAGCAGGAGCAGCCAAGCCCTGTGGTCAAGTGCACGAGGAAGGCAAGAAGAGCACCCACTCCATGTGCAGCAGTCAGTGCCCAGTGTTCAGTGCACGAAA
Source organism: Coracias cyanogaster (assembly GCA_033124195.1). Lineage (NCBI taxonomy): Eukaryota > Metazoa > Chordata > Aves > Coraciiformes > Coraciidae > Coracias > Coracias cyanogaster. Next base: position 52,806 of record JAVSBS010026617.1, on the reverse strand, counting down.
TTACATTATTCCCTAAATATGTGACATGATCATACCAGCATGTATCCCACTGCAAGAATTTAATCCAGTTTTTACAGGTCTTAATGTTTGTAAGCACTGGATGCCAGCTTACAGTTGCTGTGACAAACAGCCAAGGAATGAGTTGTGATAAGACAATGGTATGCACCCACAAGAAGTGGGAAGGAGCCTTTCTGGCTTTTAAACTGTAGTTACTGCTTCACCCTTGTTTACCCTATACTTTCTTGTCAGTTGAATAGGAATTTAAAAGCAGAACTGAATTTTTTTTTAATATATAAACATTTGTGGTAAGCTCTGAGCCACAACAGTGTCGCAACCAAAACACAGTTGCTCAATGGCACCTGTTAGTGCAATTGCTTTGACACAAAATGTGTTCTTTACTGTTTTCTACAGGGAAAACCCGCAGCAGCCTGTTACCCTGCAGCTCCAGCTGGCAACAAAATTTGTTACCTTGATCTTGCATAATATTGCAGATGAAAATAACAGAATTCCAGTGATCAGACTTGTTTTTCAGTTATTACCAAGTGCAAGCTACACCCCACAACCAGAAAACCTTGAGAAACAAGACTAAACCAAGCTGCTTATTTACAGATAAATATTTTCATGGGACCTGAATTTATATGCATTGAGGAAAGTACACCTGAGTACATATTTTTCCTTTATTTTTCTCCACAGCTGAGTTAGTGCTAGAGACAAGGCAGAGTCTCAACAATAGTCATCTGTTTCTTTGTATTTTCTCACAAACCCTTCTACAGTCCTAAGTAAGGGGAGAGTGCAAAGTAGTGTCTAAAGGCAAAAGGGTAACCATATAATTAGGATCCAATCACAAGTTCTGCCAAGTTTCTCCTAAAATAATTGTCATTGTGGAGTGCACAGTGCAGAAGTTACCCATATATTTAGCGTTAAGGGGTTTCATGGTTATTAAGGACTGTTTCTAAGAGGTATGTGAAGGATAGCTGAAGTGAACAAGAGCAAGCTGGGGAGTTTCTAGTTTACTACAACGAGGCATGAATTTCTAGTGGGAAAGGTGTACAAGTTCATAGTATTTAAAGAGGTGAAACTGTGTTAGTGTAGACAGTCAAAGAGACAGTTTCTTAGAACAAGGGGAAATGGCCTCAAGTTGCATCAGGGGAGGTTTAGATTAGATATTAGGAAAAAATTCTTTACTGAGAGAGTGGTTGGGCACTGGAACAGACTGCCCAGGGAGGTGGTGGAGTCACCATCCTTGGAGGTGTTTAAAAAACGAGTAGATGTAGCACTTGAGGCTATGGT